>WYDI02002495.1:0-29374 GCA_009867235.2 Psittacus erithacus
GGGCACCCTGTGCCAGCGCCTCAGCACCCTCACAGGGAACAGCTTCTGCCTAAGAGCTCATCTCAATCTCCCCTCTGTCATTTTAAAGCCATTCCCCTTGTCCTGTCACTACAGGCCCTTGTCAAAAGTTCCTCTTCAGCTTTCTTGTCAGCCCCTTTAGGTATTGGAAGACTGTTATAAAGCCTCTCCTGATAAAGTCTTTCTAAGAACTCCACAGCATGGCCATAGCCACTGCACGGTGCGTGCCACGCAGAGATGCTCACACCTTCCCACTGCTGGGTACCCTGGCCAGTAGCAGCATCAGGATGCTACCCATGCTCACTCCAGAAAAAGTCAGGTTAATTCCCCCCAACAAGCTGGGGAGCTGAAAGAGTCACCATTTCCCAAGAGACAGCTTTGATGGAAGCAATGATGAGCAGCACATTGGATCCGCTCCTACCAAATGGTTTCCCAGGCATAACCAGGGTGGGCTTGTGCAAGGTGTGGGCACACGTTAGCAGAGGATGTGTGGACCTAACAAGAGGGACCTCCATGTACATGTGCAGAAGTGCTCATGGGTGCTTTGCACAACTAGGACCCTGATCCAAGGGTGCACAGGGGCACGGCAGCCAGGCAGTGATACCATGGAAGGAATGATGTGAACCCTTCCCTTGCCTGCAAGCAGAGGGTACAAAGTGAAGCGCTCCAGCTGCCTGTGCCTCGCTGCCCTTGTGCAGTTGTCTGCCAGTTGTGTGTGCCGATTGCTATGAATGCCACCATCTGGTGTGCCACGTGGACATCATAATCTTTTCTTAATTACATTAGCAGTGCAATCAGTTACTGCATTACAAGGCCGGCGATGAGCTTTTAAATCTTGGTGGAAATCATAAATAATTGCACTAAGTACCAGGCGCCAGATGTGAGTGCCAACTTCAGTTGCTCTAGATAAATAGTAACCTTACAACAGTGTTAGATAGCGGTCCAGTCACCGCTTTTCATGGCTTAACAGTGGCTGCACTCCCATTTTTTTCCAGGCAGGCTCTATCCCCAGTGGTAAATTAAGAAAAGAAGCCCAGGAAAAGCCAGGCACAAAGCACAAACAGGATTTTTCAAAGTGGTAAAAATAACAGTAACATGAAAGAAAAATATGTTCAGGTTTAACACAGTGGATGGGTTCCAAGTATCCCCCCCTTGCTGTGAGCCCCTCATGCTACTGCTGGGGTGGGAGGGGGGTCACCTGAAATCCAGTAGGACAGAGGACAGACACCTGGATGTACGGACGTGGCAATGGAGCCTTCTCATTTCAGGGAAATCTGGGATTTTCTTCTGTAAAAAGAGGATTTCTGAATCATACACAAAGTTTTTTTCCAATTTCTTTGGAGCCAGGAAATTCACTGAAATGAACCTGCCCATAAATAACATATGGCCTGAAGGGAGAGTCTTCATCACACAGGCAGAAGAGCCTCACATGATTCCCTGCATCCCAAACGGTCTGCCATCCCTGTGGCTGTCCTGCTCTCAAGGAAGCACATGGACACAGGTGCTGAGGTCAGCTTTGCCATGGCCATCCATGTGCCCATTGCCAGGAGGATGCTGCAGCACCATGCACTTGGGAGGAATCAGCTCCCTGTCAGTGAGTGCGGTGTTCCCAAGCTGCCAGCGCAGCTCCATTTTCCAGATGCCATTCGGGAAGCACCCGGTGCCTGGTACACCACTGGGAGCTGCCGTCTCCCTGCACGCGCCCGGCTCTGTGCCAGCCCTGCTTGCACCCAGCGCTGCTCCAGCTGAGCTGAGAGGGATGCTGTGTTCTCAGCATCACTTGGCAATGGCAGGAAGCCTCACAGCTGTGACAGTGCTGTAGGTGTGACACAGGCACATCCCCAGGGGCTGCCATCCCTTGGGAAGCAGGATGCTCACCCCACTACCACTCCCCATGAGCTGCCAGTGCTGTCCCATGGGCACCATCGGGCACGCCGGGATCCATCCTGAAGGAGAACAGGCACCCATACCCTTGCAGTGTTTAAATAAGCAAAGTTTTTGTGCAAAGCAGAGGTTAATGTACTTTATTGTTCAATGTCATGTTTATAGTGGATTGTTGGAGGAAAAAAATGTGATTAATTGCCCAGAAACCCACGGATCTACAATTATTTGGTTGTTGTGAACAAATAAAGGGCTACAGTATTCATCATATTCAAATGAGGCAGTAAAATAAATGATGGCATGCCGTTTATGAACAAAACCTAGCCGTGTTCCCTCACAATCTGAAAATGTACTCGAAAAATTGTAAATGAGATACAGCCATTGTCGAGGGCTCGCTGGTGATTTGTCTTTGTGTAATGTTTTGCAGTGCTGACCCATCACTTGCCTGTTTTAATTTATGTCACAATATGCACCTTCATTATGCACTTTATGAAAACGAAGTGCCAATTTGTAATAAAGACTTGTTTTCAATGAAATCTCCTCTTTTTGGTAGGTGTTCTGCTTTTCATTAGCACCCATTTCACCAGGCCTAGTTAAAGAGCACAGGTACAGACTAAATATGTCCGATCATTCATCATAATTTTGCTTTCCACTTTGTCACAGCTTGGGTATTTAAGGAAGATAGATGATACAAGATGTTGTCTCCTTTTCAGACTCTTTATGCTCTGGTAAGTGTGTCCGATGCAGAATTATTTTGCCACTTTATTATTTTCTAGTGAGTGTTTGTCACAGCCCGCTCTGCCTCTCGGTGCGGTGCTGGTGTTTGCTGTCACTCACCAGCGTCTCACCAGCCATGGCAGGGCTCAGGGCCGCACAGCATCCTCGCTGTTGGCAGCTCCATGCAGAGCTGAGCCCAGCATCGTGCTGCTGCCGACGCTGCCCGGTCATGGCTGAAGCCAAAACTTTGCTGCCTGTTCCTTGGGGACCTGATTCTTCTCGCCTTGGGCAGCCATGTGTGGGTGATGCAAATGCTCTCAGGCAGCTCTGTCTGAAATGATGTTGCGCGGTGCTGAGGGTGCCCAGTCCTGACTCACATCCATCCCATGGACATCATAGAATCACAGAATTGTTTGGGTTGGAAGGGATCTTAAAGCTCATCCAGTTCCAAATCCCTGCCATGGACAGGGACACCGTCCGCTAGAGCAGCTTGCTCCAAACCCTGTCCAACCTGGCCTTGAACACTGCCAGGGATGGGGCAGCCACAGCTTCTCTGGGCACCCTGTGTCTCTTGCCCTGGTGAGCATCCTCAAAGAATGAACCCAAATCCCACACCTCCCTCAGATATCTCCAGCAATGAAGGAGGGAGCAGCTGGCTCTGCTTTCTCTTCCTTGGTGGCTGATGACCACAAAGTCAGGAGAGCAAGCTTGTCTCTGGGCTGCTGCACTGGAGCACTGGGAGCAGATGAGTGCCCCTAATTCCAGGTTCCTGCACTGTCACAATCAGAGCAGCCAAAGCTGCCAGAGCGTCACTGCACCATGCACCCCTGCACCATGAGTGCTGTTGAGCTAACAACTGTCTCACAGGTTTGGGTAATGAGCAGCACAGTGGAGCCAAAGCACCGCTTCTGACCCCGGGCACCGCGGCACAGCCCCTGCGTGCGCCAGGACAGGCGCATCCAGGCATAGCATGCTCTGAAAGCTCTCCCATCCTCTCCTCCTGGGAAAAGCTTTTGGCCGCAGCTGCTAAGCAGTGTGTTGTGCACAGCGGGACAGAGGATGGTGGCTGCGGGGCTGCAGGGCTGGCATGCAGCAGTGGTGGCACAGATGTGCGAGTGCAGATAGAGCTGGAGAGCAGAGGTGCCAGGAGGCTGGTGGCTGTGCCAAGGCTCATTGTGCTGCGGTGGAAGGGCCGCTGGCAATGAGCTGCAGCCTGCTCGGGGCAGCAGCGATGCTCTTCACAGCACAGTCCCTGTCCAACAGCGCAGGCTGTCTGTGGCTTTGTGTTTTTAATCTGCTCGTCGCCACATTCCTCTGGTCCTTCCCAGCTCCTGCTTCCCTGGCGCATGTGCACGAGCTCATCAGGGCTCATGATGTAGCACCAGGTATTTCCATCCACTCCTGTTATCACCAGAGCTTTTATGTTGCAGGCACCCTGCCTCTGCACGTACAGTGGTGCTCCCCAATCAGCAGAAGCAGAAGGGGAGAGAGCTGGGGCTCCCCAAAGGATTCTTCTCATGTCTGGAGCCCTCCTTGGTATTTAGACACTCACCAGCAGATGCACAGACCATGCCCAAAAGTCCCAGGCAGAGAATGGGGTTTGCTGCACAGCAGAAAGGAAGCGGAATACATTTTGCCATTGCCCAGGCTTACTTGGCCTGTAAAACTCAAAAAGAGATGTATTTAAACTGAGGCTGTCAGGAATGGGAGGTCCTCAGGCCAAGAGTGCTTCAGGGTCAGCAGCAGGGGCTGTGGTGCTGAGGGGCAGCTTGGAGGGGGATGCTCTGCTCCAGCTGGGCTCATGGCTTGCAAAGGCCACAACCATGGAGCTTTGGCTTGTGCTGAACAGGGCGAATGTGGCTTTGAGCTCAGAGAGGTGTCACACGAGGGCTGGTGTCAACCTTTAGGACAGGTTGGCTCCTATAGATCCTGTAGCTTCTGCAGCTCCTATAGATCCTGTAGCTCCTGCAGCTCCTATAGATCCTGTAGCTCCTGCAGCTCCTATAGCCCTGCAGCTCCTGCAGCTCCTTCCTGAGTGCAGCACAGACTGTATGATCATGTTAATTCCACTTGTGAAAGTGTGAGGGAAAAAACCCCCATGATCAATACATTCCCAGCTCTGCTCTTGAAGTATCATATAATTTAGATTAACAGATATTTTGCAGATGCCACTGAACTTGACAAGATATAATTATTTTTAACAAGAAAAAGTTGTTTTTTTCAGCTGCTCTCTGAATGCAGGGCTGTTCCCAAACACTAATCATGCAGCGCGTTGTGCCGGAGAGAACAACTCTTGTAGCAGAGCTGTAGAGGCTCCATTTCTATTTGCATGGAGTATTTATGCTAATAAATAAGATGTCCTTGAAAAGACTGCAGCTCCTTCCAGGGACTGAATCTCTGTGTGCTTCGAAGCGGCATTTTCCTCTTCGGCCTCATCCTGCCGCAGATGGGACCTGCAGAATGGGCACAGGGAAATGCTGGCAGCATCCCAGGCAGCGGCTGGGCAGAGCAAGCAGCTCCCGGGAGTAAACGGCCGATAATTAACCTGAGCGATGGGAGAGCGGAGGGAACAGAACGGGAGAGCGGTGGAGGAGGAGAGGCAGGAGATGGTAAATGGGGGGGAACATGGAATTGCGGCGCCGGCGATCTACTCCACGCGTGTGGCGGACAGTGGCCACCAGGGGGTGCTGTCGAGGGCCGCCGCTGGCGCTGTGGGGCCGGTGCTGCGGGGCCGCGATCCCCGGCATCCCCCCCGGCCCCTCCACCAGGATCCCCCAGGCCTCCCAAACCCTTCCCAGACCCCTCTCCGACCTGCCCCGATGCCCCTAGATCCCCATCGCATCCCAGCACCATTGGGAATGGCCCTCCTCCCTTCCTGCTGCGCGCAGAATCTCAGCTCGAAGGTCTCCATTAAACCGTAGGCGATGCGACGCCCAGAGACGTGACAAAAAGGATGCCCGGTTGGGCAAGATGAATTTCACCTAAAAATTGTGACCAGTCCTAATGAAAAGCCACGTTGTGACGGTTATCATTTGACAAAGCTGCCTGGGGAAGCCGCAAACCTGCCTGCCCTGTGCCAGGTTGGGGGCTCGTTGGGCAAATCGGGTGGTTCTTCTTGAGGACCACGAGAAAAGCACCAGCAGAAACACATCCCACAGCGCCGCGGCTCTGCCAATGCAGAAATGCCAACTTTGGGGATTTCTCCTTTTCTAGAGGTCGTCTGCGTCGTTGCTTTAAACATTTTGCGTTTCTATCTCTGTAACATGCCAGATGAGAGGCGAAGGCAAAACCAGCTCCTTGAGGAGAGACAAAGCAGACCCTGGGATGATTCACAGCAGGGAGGAAGGGAATCCAGGGCCATTCCCGTGCCCGGGAAAGTTGCAGTCAGCAGCAAATAGAAAGGGTGAAATATGACTGTATGCTTATGGCTAATACCTGCACAGCTCAAACCTCCGCTATTGCCAGCATTTGAGCCACATCCTAATGGGAATGACACCGGAATGATATTTATGTTTATTATGTGAACTATTAAATCTAACAGCAGCAAAGGAGGAAGAAGCAGGAGCACACACAGGTTGCTGTTGCCAGCGCTGGGTCAGACCATGGGTTCCCCCACCCTGGGTCCCCCCAGAGCATCCCAAGGTGTCCCATCTCATCCTCTCCCCGATGAGCTCTGCCTGCCCGTGTTTGTTGCCCCTGCAAGTAAAACCTACCTGTGTTCAATGCAAAGCACAGCACAGAAGTTGTGGTTAAACCCCAATGCACCCCAAATCCTGGGCTGGGTCACCCCGGGGCACCCCTAAAGCTGAACCCAGCAGCAACACTTGGGTTTTCTTTTTCTTTCCTTTAAGCAGAGCAGTTTTCCATCAAGGAAAGCATTTCCATTGAAATGGAAATACTCGTGGGGATGTCAGATTTGATGACACCTTTGATGGGAGAAAGATTAAACAATTTTTCCTTCCTTTTTATATTTGGTTGAAAATTTTGATAAGGTAAAATATTAAAAACCAAACACACTCACTGCTCTTACTTGAATTACTCTGGCTTAAAATTGCATACAGTATTAAATATTTAGCATTATAATATATAGCATGTTGTATTTGATAATATATTTTTATATGTAATGAAACAATTTGATAGTATCAAGAAGGCAGCTGAGATGCTTCTAAATTAAAATTAGGGTGTTTTTTTCCCTATTTATGGTGAATGTTTAAGGTTTGTTCCAATTGAAGAGGAAAATGCGTTTGGAGTGCTGCTGCGTTCCATAGCCCAGACATGCTGTTCTCTGACCGTTTCCAATCCCAAGGAATTCAGATTGGAATTGTTCCCAAGGAATGGTGACTTTAGGATGGCACGTCCCCCATGCTGGGGCTTGGTCTGCATCTCCCGCCTTACTCCCCCGTGCCTTAGTACCCGCCAGACTAAGGAGTAATGTTATGCAGAATGATCTCTCTTATTAATAATCGTGTATTATGTGAGATGCGCGGTATTGATTTAAACCCACGGGGCAGCAATGGGAAGAGAAGGTTTAATTTATAGAAACGCTGATGTTTGATAGCAATAAATAATTAGGGCGCTTGCAAAAAGAGGGTTCATAGGGTGCTGCCCTCCAACTCCAGCTGGCTGCTCTTGTCCTGCTAATAAATTGGTTAATAAAAGGCAAGAGAGAAAGCCTGGATTCTGGGGTTATAAAAACAAATGGCATTTTTATGTTTAGTGGACAGGAAAGGAACGGGAAAGCAGAGGAGTCAGCCGGGTGGACCAGGAATCACTCTGTGGCTCGCAGCCTGAATTCCTTAATGACATTCTCATTAAAAGTTCTTGCTGCCAAATGCTGTTTGCTTTCGCCTTCAGAACTGTCTGCATTAATAATGAGTAACTCCGCTTGGAAGTTATTTACATAAAGTATTGTTCTCATGTCACTGCGCCGACAGCCGCGCCAGCCTGGGGAGGGGGACAGCATCCGGGGAGCCGAAAAGGCAGCACTTAGTGCTTGAGATGTGTGATCCCACTCGGACCAAGTGGCTGTGCTGGAGAAGGATGAGGTGAGTGGGTCCAAGCAGTTTGGTGGAGTGACCCTCAGCTCCCCATGCAGGGGTTATGGGCAGTGTCCATCCCTTGCCCTGCAGCAAGATTTTATGGGTGTGAAACCTCACAGAGGATCAAGAGTGGCAATTCCTGTGCCCTTGGGGATCCCAGCCAGGAAAGCAGCTTGTTATTATATAGAACAAAACTGTAAGATCCTTTTCATATGCAAACTGCTGATACTTCAGCAGCCTCTGCACTGAGATTGAGCCATGAAAGGCCCTGCACAGCCCAGGGCTCCCACCAGCACCCTCCTTCCTGCCTCACCTCCCCCATGAACCAGCCATGCACAGTGTGCACTGCTTTGGAGCAGAACCCAAGCACTTGGCACCTTGGCCACTGGCCCGTGGGGTTTTGGAGAGCAGGCAGCCAGATGCTGCCGTTTGTTCACACACTGGAGCAACCGTGTTCATCTGCTCCATGTGCTTGTGCCTTGGAAGAGGATCTCTGTGTCAGAGACACTGGAGCAGTGTTTGGGCTCCTTCTGCTTGTCAACCTGAAGGATGCTGGGACAATGCAACAGGAGTGGGTTTTGTGAATGGGGTCCACAGTGCTCAGTGGATGAGGAGGAGCTAAGCTGGGATGAGCTCAGTGGGATGAGGAAGACCAAGGGCATGCAGCACAGCAGTTAAATTGTTAACACTGACAGAGTTAATGGTTTTCATCCTGGGACCATCAGAATCAGCTCTATCTGATAAGAATAGAAACTTACTGAGTTTTGAAGGTTCCATAATGAATGGAGTTTCAATTGAATGGTCATGAGCAGCGGGGAGAACCCGAGGACCGTGGGGACACCGCACACTGCTCTGATTCAGGAGACACATGTGGTGGGTGCAATTACCCATGGTGATGCCCACCCTCTGGAGCCACAGCGCTGGAATAAGTCACCAGAGTCAGCACAGAGCACCTCACAAAGTGATGTCAGGGATTGCCAGGTAACAGCACTGCTGAAGATACCATGGTTTGGCGCTGCCCCAACTGCACATGCAGGATGGGCCATAGCACCCAGACGTGTGTTGTTCTCTCACCTTCTGCACCCACTGGGCACATATGATCAGGATCCCTGCTGGTACACCCCATGCTGCACTGCTGCTGCATGCTGGCAGAGCAGTTAATGTGTCCTTTTCCAGGGACAGCATCCCATACCCTGCAATTATAGCAGGGGGACGGTACTCAACAAACCTTTTAAGAGGTTATGCAAATCACTATCGGCACTGCGGTACCATCACCCTGACAAGCTGCAGACAGCCGAGGCTGAAGCACTACCCTGGTCTGCATCCATCTCTTCTGGAAGCTCCTACCCTGTTTACTGTCATATGAACACAATCTGAACTGGGCTCATACATCCTTAGATAACATTATCATATAGTGGTATAAATGTTACTTACATTACAGTAAAAATAGCAAGCTCAATGGGAAATAGGAGACCCTTTTCCCAAGCAATAAACCAGTGCAAAATGGAAAGCCAGCCCTCACCACCCAAGAGATTAAAGCTGGACTGGCAGAGGAGCTGATTCCTGAATGGTGAGACCATTCTGGAATCTTCCACTGAACAGAACTGCGTGAAACATCTCATTTCAGGTCAGCAAAATGACTTGCTTCAGGAAAACTTAAACTTTTAATTCCGAAGTTTAATTCTATTTACATTTTCAGCACAAAATTGAAACAAAACATCAGGCTGAAGTGGAAAATTGAAATGTCCTGCTCTGAAAAGGTTGAAGCTGAATGTTTGACCTTATCAGGAGAAACCTCCCCCCACATCCCCAATTTTTCTTTCAAAACAAATTTGTCAAAGGCAACGCGTTCCTACCAAACATCTTGCTTTGATGGGCTGGCATTTCCCAATGGAGCGGCCCAGCCAGAGCATCCCCACAGCTCAGCCAGAACCCTCCTCACCCTGCACAGTGATCCCCATTGGAAGAAGAACAGAGATACCCCAAGGTGTCACCCAGCACCGGTCGCACCCCATCACCGGGTACCTGCAGAGTGAGCCGAGCCATCCTGTACCTGCTCTGCAGCATCACTTGAGCGCCTCAAAGCTGTGGCATTCTTTGCAAATATATTCCCTCAGCTTAACCTTTCCCTGTGTTCTACCTTTCCCTGCAAACCTGCCCTTGCCATAGAGACATCAACAGCCGGAAAGCAACACCCCGCTGCTATATTGTGAAACCTTTCTGAGTACTTGCACAACCACAACCAGCATAGGCTGTGCTGAGCCCCAGACCTGACTCACCCACAGCCATGTGAGACTCCTCCGCTGCGGGCTCCCCAGTGACCATCACTCCAAACTACCCCCTGCTCCAGCAGATGCTGGGGATGTTAATTCCCAGTAAATTGTGATGCATTGTGTTTACTCCTGCTCTGACTGGCAGCACCGTGCCCATCCCTGTGGGTGTGCTCGTGCATCACCTCCCGAGCACGCACCGTGGCTGCTGCCTGCTCGGTTGCAGCTGAGCACCATCGCCTGCCTTCCCAGCTGCCTCCTGAGCCAGGAAATCACCGTCTGAGTCCTGCAGGTGTTCTCACTCCTGCTCCTGGCACGCTCTGCCCAACCACCCCAGCCACATCCCAGCCATTCCCACAGTGATAGCCCCGCGCTGCTGCCATACGCATACAGCCCTGGGGGCTCTTTGAGAGCCATGGCCTGGAGATTTGCCATTTCAGCATCCTCAGTGATGCCATCATCTTATCCACAGCATCGCAGTTACTGCCAACCCAATGGTGCTGTGCAAACACAGTGTGGGACTTCACAGAGCAGCAATCAAGAACTTGCAGTCAGGGAAGGCACGTGCCACCCAAAGGCTGGTGAACAGCCTTGCGCACTTACATGGCTCACAGGGGCACAGTGTGAGCAGCAGCATAGGGCACCCACTGTGTGCATGCAGGTAGATGAGTGTGCCATATGCTGTGACACACATGCAATGCTCATACGATGCACACATGATGCACACTCAATGCACACGTGTGCACAGGCAGGCGCAACCCATCTCACAGTGTGCCCGGGTCCCTGAGCCGTGTTGGCGGTGCTGCTTCCCTATCCGTAAGGAAAGCCGCGCACAAAGGGCCGTAAGGAATTGCCCAGATGCAGTGAAAGATTTTCATGGCAAGAAATCAAATAAAATGTTCCTGGTGATGAAGTGAAAAATAAAACATGCTTTCAGAAAATGGTCCTTTTCTTCTCCATGCCTGGAAGGAGGGGGGGGCCTGAGGGGGAACAAAGACAAAGGTGCCGAAGGTCTCAATCATCTCACCACTTAATTATTCCATCTCTCAGAAGGCATCTCCAGGCAATTAGAATAATCATTCATGCCTGTGCTTTAGCAGGGACTCTTGCACTCTTCCTGTGAAGCATCAGAGCTGGATTGTAATATGGGGTTTTTTTAAACTTTAGCAGTGACCTGCAACTAAAGGAAAAATAAAAGTTTTTTGAAATATTAGTTTAATAAGACATGAGAATAATATTAAGGATATGAGCCTCCCTTATTTATTATTTATATGCATAGTGTGATTTAGGGATGCACTTGAACCAAACAAGTCACTACCAAAGAGTGGATCTATCTCTCTCTATATATATTAAAAAAACCCTACAATATTCGCCTGGAGATTCTGTCCACATATTCGGAGATTGTGATTTAACATACACAGTTTATCAAGGCTGGTGTGCTGCACAGAGAGACTGGAGTTTTATGTAAGGGTATAAATAATCAATGCACATAGCAACTTTAAATTACTGCTAATGTGTTTTACTTATGTTCCCACTAGAACGATATGTGAAATAACAGGGAGTTGCTAGGCGCACACTTGACAAATAATATCCATGAGTTTCCATTTTTATTATTTTTATACATTTCTTATTAAACCAAGAGAGGCAGTTCAAGCCCATGCAGCCAGCCCTTACTGGTGGATCGCAGTAAGCATGTGAAATGGGGGGTTAATGCTGCCTGGCTCAGCGCTGTCATAGGGCTGGGCTGGGGCTCCGAGGGCTGCACCGGGATTGCTGCTGGCATGTGAGCCTGTAAATCCATCGGCAGAGCCAGCAGCCGACCTGCCTGCTCCAGAGCATCCCTGAGTCTGAGTTGCTCCATCGCTCCGGGAGGATGTTGCTCCAGTGGGTTTGGCCTGCAGCACCTGGGTGGTTTCAGACAGGAGCTGATCCACGTGGCTGCTGCTGCTGCAAGTGGCACTGATAATGATAACATTGGGCTCATGGCTAAAGTGATTTCTTGCTTTCAATTTCATTTTCAAAGCTGATTTCTTCTCCACTTTCCCTCTGTCAGGGATCCAGGACTAGCTGCCTGGCCAGGGCCAGACCCTGGTTTTGGGTGATCCTGTGGAGAAGTCACTGCAGCAGCATGATCCGCCTCTTCAGTAAGGAGGATGTTTGGATGCTCTAATGCAAAACATCCCTCAGCGTCTCTGGATCAACCTGAGGGTGCCGCAGTTGTGGGACAGGGAAGTGGTGAAGAATAGTCCCACAGGCTCCATGGCCCTCAAGGGCAGCCAGGGCTCCCTTCCCTCTTCACTGAAACCAGTAGAGATTTCCTTAAGCAGAGTTTCTTGATGACTTTTTCATCTCCATTATGGCTTTGGCACAACAGGAGTGGCACATGGACCCCATCTGCCTGATGCCTCCATAAGCTGCTACCTTCAAACCACAATTCTCCTTTTCTCTGCTGCTACCTACTTCATCCAGCATCTGTAAGCATCTTTGCGGGACTGGGCACAGCTCACAGGATCTGGAGCTTGAGGCTTCTCCTGGAGATGGTTTAGTCCCCTCCCTGCTGGGAAGGAATCATTTAAAGTGTCATCTGTTGAGGGAGCTGACATGGATATGTATTGTTTGCAGAAGCACAGCCTCACCAGGCGAGCTTGAAAGATGCCATCCATAGAAATGCAAACATTAAACATGGCACTGATAGGAAAGACACTTGAATAGGCGGGAGAAAGGATTTGCTTTAAAGCATGCAATCATCTGGTATTTGGGCGCTGGAGCTATTACAAAACCCTTTTCTGTGCCTAAGTAATTGGTACATGAGAAGCAAAGAGCATGCTGCTTTGGGACTGCCCACCCTGCATCCACAGCAGCACTGTACCAAACCCCAGCAGGGAGCTTCCCTGTTTTCCATTACAACTATTTAGCAAACAATAACTATTTCTTTGCAAACAAGTCCTTAAGTGTTTATTACTATGTCACTATCAAAACCGTATAGCTTTGTGCTGTGTTTAATGGAACAAAATTAACAGAGTGTTTTAAAAACCACTCCACTAAGAAATGCTAAAGTGGCAAATGGATTTTCCAGGGGCTGGCAGGTTGGGGTTGTCCCTGGGAGCAGAGTGGTGCCTCTGCTGACATTGCCAGTGATACAACATCCCCCTTGCTGTGCACATAAGCAGTAAAGAACCAGCAGCCTTTGCACAAGATGCTTATACACAAACCAAATGTCATTCTTTGCAGGGAGAACAGAGCCCAGTCCCACACTATTTATGTTAATTGAAAAACTCGCATTAACCTCAGTGAGAGCACAGGCAGACTCATAAATACAGGACCTAAATTAAATGATTGTCATCTAAGACTAGTAGCTTACAGGTCCTTTTTGCGGTGGATGAGCTAGCAACTGTCAATGAAAGGTGTAGCTGGGTTGCGGAGCTGGGAGCAACAATATTAATTTGGTCAATATCACTGTCAAGATTATCCTTAGAATGCTTTTGCAAACTGTGCCCATCCGCCACGGCAAAGCATCACCCTTGCTGCAGGGAATGGGGCTGCTCAGGGCTGAGCCATGCCAGCGCCAGCATCTGATGACAACGGCCCTGTCAGGCTGCAGGGGCAGGAGCAGCTATTTCATGGTGCACACGCAGCGTGAAGGGAAGTTATCCTTCAGCTCTGAATTTGGAATTGGGGGGGGGGGGGGGGGAAAAACCCCTATTCAAGTGAAAAGCAGCTTTGGATCTTTAATTAAAAATCAGGGTTCACAGCACCGGGGCATTGACTTCCACTAGTTAATCTCCATCACTTCATTTCACCACCAACTTCCATACTCTACAAAACTGCTGGAGACAATTTTTATTGATTGCTCTTCAAGCCGTCAAAAGCGTCCCTGGCTGATCATATGTTACCCCCAGACACCTTGTGCATTTCAGATAATAACTTGGTGCTCTAGAGAAGAAATGAATTGGATGTGCAGTCAGTAACTGTCCAAGTGAATCATGTTACTATATGTCAGCAGCCCAGGCTCTGACTATCATTTTAACAGAGAGAAATCCGCTATTTTCATGGCTGTTTGAAATTATTTTCCAGATGAATAAGATATAACAACAACTACTTACAGTAAAGAATAATATGGGGAATCTATTTGCTACATGGAAGCAAATCTTTCAAGTGTAATACTGTTAAATATTATTTAATCCGCAACTGCAAACATGAGATTTTGAAACTGGCTTTCATGTAGTACAGGAATCTCGTGATGGGAGAGAGTGGGAAGCTGAAGTTGCTGTGGGTGCTGGGTGGTATTTTGTAGCTCGTAATTGCAAACATAGTAATTCATACAGAAAATGGAACATTACTAAAATACTGTTGACATGGATGTATACTAATGCCAACCAGCGTCAGTGAGTTTATTTTGCATGAACAATTACCACGTACCAAGACTGTTCCCTTATATCAGGTGTGTTTGTCAGTGTATGTTTTGCTTAGAATTGCTATAAACAGCTGCAAATGGATTTTGTGATGTTAAAAGAAGCAAATGATGTAGAGGGTGTTATCAAACTGGTAACTTTAACTACATAAGCCTTACATTTGTAATAGAGCTGTATTAACGCTGTTTGCTTGGGTTTCACCCTGCGCTGGTGGCTTCCCTTTGTGCTCTGCTGCAGACACTGCTGTGCACAACTTCTAAAGGATGTTGAAAACAAACCATGAACATTTTCAAGGATGCCATTTTGCAAGTGGACAGGACGTGTAAGGATGTGCCCGTGTGCCTGCCTCACCACTGGGCACTGCATCTGCATCTGAAGGTGCTGTAAGCATTGACCCTCGCTTGGTGGTGTCTCTTTCAAAGCACTTTTAAGGAAGATGCGAAGAACACGTAAAATACCTACATTAAACAAATGCAGCCTCCACCTGTAGATCACCCTTGCCTGGTGGTGGCAGGGTTGCTTGTGGGGTCTTCAATGCTCACCAGGCAGTGCCAGGTCTTGTCACAGGGATGCTGGGCAGGAGCAACTCTCAGCTCATGGGTATTTGAGCTGCTGGGCATCAGAAGCAGAAGCCAGCAGATGCACTGCCCATGGGGCTGGACTCCAAGCACCTGCTGGCGCATCGAGTCTCTCCCTGGGGCTCCCTTGGGCCAAACACAGGGTGCTGGGTGTTCTGATGCAGATGGATGAGTGTGGGAGCCCTGGGCGCTCACTGCTGCCCATGGAGCTGTACCTGTGCCTGCTTCCAGCACCATTACCATGGGAAAGTCCTCTGGCACTGACAAATCTGCTGCAGGAAACCCCTACCAACCGCACAGCCCAAGGAGCAGCTGTCCCTTTCACTGCCTTATCTCCTGCTTTACACAAGACTAATGAGAGGGATTATTTGACTGATACCAGACTGCTTTCCCTGTCCATCACATGTAGCTTCCTTTCCAAGGGCTGCAGGCTCTATGAATGGCTTTACAGCCCCCTTACAGGCAGCTGCCTTCAGGCTCCCAACTGCCCCATCCCACCCTGGTGTTTTGCAGGAAAAGGGCACAAAAAGGATGTTCCCTTCTGTAATATAAGGGAGCTGAGGTGCTGGCACAGGGTGCTTAAAGAAGCTGTGGCTGCCCCATCCCTGGCAGTGTTCAAGGCCAAGTTGGGCACCGGGGCTTGGAGCAACCTGGTCTAGTGAAAGGTGTCCCTGCCTGTGGCAAGAGGTTGGAACTGGATGAGCTTTAAGGTCCCTTCCAACCCAAACTCTCCAGACACTTCTGCAGAGCCCTGAGGGGCTGAGCCCATGGGACCCCAGTGATGCTCAACCCCACAGCATCCCATAACCCTGCTTAGCCCCAGGGAAAGCAGTCAGACTATCCCTGATCTGGTGTGGGACCATCCCGGGACACAGTGGGTGGCTGGGGCTGAGCAACTCTTCACATACAGATGTTCTCAGAGATGTGTCATACCTGTGTCAAAGCAGCAGAAGCAACAGAAATAAAGCAAAGGATGTTTGGTGACGTGGAGGAGGTCTAGCAATGACTGCAGCTTTGCAATCAGCAGGGACAGAGGTCACAGCCACTTCTGGTATTAGCTCATCATCTCTATTACTGTTGAGTTATTATACTGAAATGGTTAAATACATCCTGGGACATAACTGTTGAGAAAGAGCAATTTAGTCCTTTGGTGGATGAAAAATAAGTTGAGGAAAACCATATTTAATCTGAAGAGTTCTGGGGGTTTGATGAGTCCAGAGACCAGGATTTATTTGCATACAGATTCGCATCCATTACACGAATGCGGCCATTCCAACTGGATACTGGGAGCAGTTTGATATCATAGTCCAAGAGCAGTTCAAGAGATTCAACCCTGGACTGGTTACACACCTCTGAGCATAGCCATGTCACTGCAGGGAGCTGCCAAATGATGAGCTTTCCCAATAAGCCTTCCTTTTCCTTCACTGCCCATCCAGCACACTCTGGGATACACGGCACAGCCTTGCCCAGTGCAAGGGAGGGAGGTGTGGGACTGGCCAGGCATGCACCAGAAGTGTTCTGGATTTGGCATGACAGAACGCCACCACCTTCCCTCCCTCCCTCCCTCAATCTGTTCCCTGGCTTCTCCGCTTCCTGCGCCGGTCCCTGATGTTCTGTCACAGGCTCCCAGTGGGAGCTGGAAGCAGAAATGCTGCTGCCACTCGCGACGGCTAAGCCTGCTCGTGTTCCAGCTGGTAAGTCATAAAGAAATGGTAAAACACAACCCCCTCAGGGCTGCTGGGAGCCGGATCGAGTTTTTCCATCTCTCCCCAGGGACGGCTCTTTATTCTCACACTGACAAAACTAATGGCCTCACCGGGTCCGACAGTGACAAAGCAGCCGATGGCGTTGGCCTCACCAGTGCAGTATCACACGTGATGGGGCTAGACCCCCATCCTGGCCTGGGGATGCCTCTCTGCCCAAGGTTCCCTTGTGCTGATTCAGGCTCAGGCTTTGCACAGCTAAAGATCATGTTTCCGGATAAATATTTAATTTTAAAGAATTAAATCTTAATTACTACACCAGGTTTCACAGCGACGCTGTAACACAGCCATCCTCGCCATGCTTAGGCATGCAGTTGAGTTCCCTGCACTCACCATAGCATCCCCACACTACTCAGTGTGGGCATGTTTGGGGTCTGCAGTATGGAGGTCCAAGAAGAGCCGAGCATATGCCTGTTGCTGCTAAGGGAGGCGCTGCCACCACCATTAACCATTGCCACCACCACCATCACTGCCTTGCGTGTCACCTCTTGAGATTCCCTGCACCCATCAGGTTCATGCCAGTGGCACTCAGCGAGGCCGGGCAGGCGGATGCCTGTACACGCCTGCTCCTCCATCATCTAATCTGGAGTGATGCATATAGAAATTTAGATCAGGCAGCTTGACATTCCTGACTGCTGAGGCTGTGAATCGATGGCCTCTCTACTCCCTGCCGGGGAGATCGATTCCCCAAGCACAATGGATTGGTTTCATCACTTTGGTTTCACCTTGTCAAAGTCATGTCTGATTTACTTTAGTCTGGAGGGCACATTTTAAGTATTTCATTGCATTTTGTAATCTTGCTGCATGTCTTGCTAATTGCCCTGTCCTGTGTCTGGCACCGGGGCTGGACAACAAACACCTCCCAAATGGTGCTTCCAGAGGGTGCTTCCCTCTTTCCCACACAGTAAGGATTTTTCCAGCTCAGGCTTTCCCTGCACCGCTGCGATGCTCCTGGCTTTGGGCACTTGGCTGGGCTGGTTCTGTGGCTGCAGGACCTGCCTTACCTGTGGGGCTCAGGCAGCGCTGGGGGTGCCCCACAGCTGCCCTCCAGCACAGACCCCACTGCTCAGGCTGTGGGGGCAGTGTTTGGGCCATGCATGGGCTGTGGCTGCAGTGGGGCAGCTGCTCCGATGCAGACTGTGCTTGATCTCAGTGTGCACTTCCCACATGGATGAGCGAGCAACAAACCTCTCGGTCCAGGTCAGAGCACCCCTGGGAGTCAGAAACTTTACCAGGACTCAGAAGCAGCTGGGAAATGTCCCTGGAACTGGCATGAGGAGTCCGGGGGCTGTTCTGAATGAGAGGATGCTTAGTCCAGCCAGAGCATTCAGTCTGGTCACAAACCCAAAGATTCAGATCCTTCACCAAGAGAAATGACAATAAAACCATTACTGCAGTGAGCATGGCTGTAAACTCACCTGGGATGCATGGTGGCCGGTCCTGCGAGCTTCCTGATGGCTTGTTGTTAGCAAAATTATTTTCCCAGTGCTTGGTCTGGCCCAAATTCTGCTTTGTCCAATTATACTCCTGGGTGAATTTCCTGAATGTAAGTATTGATCACTCTTCAGGCAGGTTTTCTGCCTGTTCTGTACATTACCGCTGCTCTTCTTCAGGTAATCAATTATATTTTTATAGCTATGGGTATTAATCAATATACAGTAGCTGTCTTAATTGATTTGTCTAAGGCCTTCAGTCTGCAGCCCATCAGTTATCCGGGGCTGCCTGTGCAAGCAGAGTGGGGTGATGTGAAGCGGGTGCAGGAGAGCGCCGGCCCCAGGCCTCATCCAAATGCCTCCATCACATTCCTCCCATGGTCCCTGCCTGGCATTGACGCTCTGACTCCCTCCCTGCTGCTCATTATCATTATTTATCTGTTACAGCTGTATCTGGAGGCCACAGGAAGGGTCAGGGAACATCCGTATGGAGAATTAGCAGTAATATTTCAGGGGGGAAATATATATCTCCTGTTTTAAACGGAGCAAGGAGGGGAAAGTGGACTGGAAGCTGAGCCTAAGCATCCTGATCCTCCCTCCACCTGGTCCATCTGTCACCCTACGGCTGCCCCTGCACCATGCACACGAGGTGACATGCACCTCATGCTGTTGGCGCTTGTGTTGGTGCCAGTGAAACGGATGACTTAAAGTTTTGATGCCCACATGGACAGCAATGAATATTTGTGCTGGGGAAGGAGCCTCGTGGTGCTTCCATCTCCTGGGGTGATGGGAGAAGGCACCTTTTGGAAGCACAGTAGTCGCGGTGCTCTGCCCACAGAGATCCCAGCCCCTAGAGCCAGGCATGAGCCCCACGGCACTGGCCCGGGCAAGCAGTGGGGCTGGAGCCGATGGGCGTGCGAGGGTTAATTTGGGAAGATCTGTGTTGATAATAAAGCTTTTTTCCTGGCGATGATATGATCGGAGAGGGGTTGCTATGGCAACGGTGGCTCTAGAAACCCCCGACCGATGGCGGCTGCTGCAGGGTGCTCCCAGGCCGGGATGTGCCCATCCTGCCATCCCCTGCCCACACCAACACCCGCTGCCCATCCCACCATCCCCTGCCTATCCCACCCACCCCCTGCCCACTGCTCTATCCTCTGGGCACTTCCCCATGTCACACCTACCACCCCGTCCTGCACCATTGCCCCATCCCCTGCCCACCACCCTGGCCCATATTCACCACTGTAGGCTCATGGGATGGGCTGTGGGTCCAAGCCTCGGGATGCTGCCCTGCTGCTCTGGGACAGGCAGCTCTATCCTGCTCCTGTCCTCCAGACTGTTGTCAGGGCATGGTTATACCCAAGCCCCCTTTACCCATCCATGTCACTGTGTCACCCACCCCACAGACGCTGCAGGCAGGGTGTCTACCAGGTCAGGCCTGGTTACTCTTTGCCTTGGCAGATAGGAGCTGGCCAGGATCCCTCATCCCACCATAGCACGATGCTCCTGCATGTGGGTGGTGGCAGTGCCAAACTGCAGGACACCATGGGCCAGGCTGTCTCCATGGGGTCTGTGCCCGACTCCTGCCTCAGTGGCTGTGCTCACCCCTGGGTCTGGCTGGTGCTGGTGCTGACACGGCACGTGATGCGCTGCTCACTAAATCACGCACCCTTCTCCCTCCTCTTCCTCCCTCCCCCACCCATTAATGAAATGAAATAAATTTTCCGTTTTTAAACATGAAGTTTTACAGAAAAAAAGCTGCAGTTCTGCGCACAAGCAATTCCCACCGGGAGGGGAGAGCGAGGAGCGCGGGGCCCGTGTGCTAAATACAGAACAAAGCCTTCTGTCTGAAAATACCTACGAGGAGCTAACACATGCTAATGACAAAATAATGTATGGGGGGTTTAACGCTGGATGCTTTTTATCAGCAAATTAGCACAGTTATTATGCTGTAAATGCATTTAACAATAATTTGTTTCAATAACTGTAGAACTGGTATTTTAAAAAATATACACCATATTTAGAGCACTTCATCCATGAAGGACCATTATTGTTTTTTTTCCTCCCAAGAGAGTTATAAAGGTCTCCCTTACAAGTGAAAGAAATACAATCATCACCCTTCACAGTTCAGTTATTCTCCTTTATTTTATTCAGAGCTATTTAAAGTTTGTGTTTTTAAAGGAAAAAGAGAGAATGTCTTTAAAGGGTCAGGGCTGGAGAGGGCCTGGGGACCTGTGCACTGTGCTTGGGTTTAAATGGCATTGCTGGGGCCAGTGAACGGGGTGAGCCAGCAGCACTGCATGAGCAGGATGCTGGCATGGGGTCTGGGTCAGTCAACCCTCACCAGGTCTCCAGGGCCCTGGGGCAGGGCTGGAGCATGCAGAGGTTTCTGAGCAGGGCATAGAGATACACACTGCTGCCCACACTTTGACATGCCAGGACTCACTGGGCATGGGTTCAAGGCAGGGCTTTAGCAGGACGTGTGGCCAGGGTCCCCAGTGAGGGAACATGTGCCTGAGGTCACCTTCTACAGCCCCCAAAGGCAGAAGCACATCCCCTGGAAGGAGAGCATGGAGGAGCAGAGCAGCTTGACTGCAGACACGAGGTTTTATGAACTCTTTGCTATAAAGAATATTAAATCGCAACGTCAGCCCATAGATCCCTTATGCCAGGGGCTGTGCAGGTGGGCAAATCACTGGAGTGATGCATACGGGATGCTGGGATGTCCCCTCTGTCAGCAGGAGAGCAGGATATCCCAGCTAATACAGCCCCTCACAGATCACTGAGGATGAAGTGCTTTTTGCTATTGAGACAGTGCCGATGGCCCAGCAGCCTTCACCTCAATCCCTGTGTCCTGACACCAGCCCTGTCCTGGCGTGGATGCACCCTGCACTCAGCAGCCAGCCAGTCCAGGTACCCTGATGTCCCCTCTGCCCGCAGGGTGGTCCAGCAGTGCTACTCCGCACTGGAGCTGCTTGTTTACAGCCCAGCTCTTCAGTCACAAACCATTAGGGAAGAGAAACAGCTACATAGACACTCACGAGAAATAGATTCCTGTGTAAATCAGCTGCTTTTAAAATTTCACTGAGCATGAAAGTTCACCTCTAAAATCTACATAAACCACAGCTGTTCCCAGGGCATCCGAGGCGTAATCCCAAGCGGGAGAGGAAGCATTTACATGCTTAACACAAGAACAGGGTTGTCAGAAAGCTGAGCTTGCATCCACATCTTTAAAACCCCTTCTTGCACCAGGTAGGTCAAGAGCCAGTCCTGGTCACAGCACCTAGCACCGGGCAGCCGCTGCTCCACTGTGCTGGCTGGCAGAGCATGAGGAGACTGAACCATGGTCTGGAAGCAGGACAGAAAAGGATGCAGAGTTTGGTTCTGGGGGAGGTATGAACAGCACCCTTGTCTCCGTTGCTGGCACCACTGGCAGAATGAATGCTCATTGAGGCTGTGCTGGGAATTCCCAAGAAACACGACCCTGGATATACATGGCACTTCCTGAGGCCTCGGGATGAGCTTTGGCTGTGTTTTGGCTGCAGAGCCAGCTCACCCTCACAAGCACTGCTGATTTATAAAATCAAACAATAACTTTTAGGACAGTCTACTCACACCATAAACATCTGAAAGAAAATCCATCTCTTCTCCATGCAAAACCACTGATGAGTTCATGAACTGTACTGTGCAATAAATCACTTTTGCTTGTGCAGGAGAGCTGAGGTTTTTTAGGTTCCTAATAGGCACTCTGACAATGTGATTGCTCCATATTTCTTTGTAGCTGTCACCTTTGCAGGCCTGTCAATGCTCCTAATCTTTTTTCATTGCGATGTCAAGTTTTGGTAAGTGAAGAGGTGGGAGGTGGGATGGGATGTGTGATACTGGGACCACTTCCCAGAGTCACTCCTGAAGCCCTGTCCCTTCTGTCAGGAGCCCACCCATGTGGAGGGGCCTTGGGGTGGCTGCAGCAGCTGAGCAGTGTCATCATGGGGCTGGCATGCTGGGATGGACATTGGCTCCAAGCTCCTTTCCTGCTTCCCATCTTCTTTCCTTTCTCCCTGTCCTTAGCAAAGCAATCTTCCTTCTTCTCCCCTTCCCACCAAACCCACAGAGGTGCTGCTCCTGCAACAAGACAGCCAGCTCTGAGCTACTAATACATACAAGAAAACATACTTTTAATACTCAGCATCTGGATAGACAATAAAAACTGGGACAAATAATCTAGTTGAGGCAATTACCTTAGCATAAATGTATATATTATTTATAAATGGCTTTGCATATATAAATAATATTGATCAAATTTGCATGAGTAAAAAAGAGACATAATTACCAAATGACGCCTCAGAGCAGTGGATCCTTCTGACTGTTTGTTGCCCCAGTTCTCATTCTGGGGGACTCTGCCCAACCCTAAATACACAACATACGCATTAAACTGAGCTAAAAACCAGATCCTATAGCAAGTAAACCAGTTGAGAGAACTGAGCAGCAGGAGCTATGGGCTTCTACCACTTCCCAGCCTCTGCCAAGACCCACGAGGAGCTTTTGTAAAGTTAAATTCACCAGCAAAGTGAACACATGAACGAGCCCAGCCCTTGGCTGCTTTGCAAGCCGCCGTTAGATGAAGTTGTCTGCGCCTGGCGCGTCCCACACACCACACACAGCTCTTTAATAAAACTGGCTGAGATTTGTTGATAAGCCTGAAGCAAAGTCAATGTGAAGTGTCAATCCCGCCGTTCGCGGGAGCCTTCGGGGGTCAAGCTGCTTCCTCGGTATGATCATCGTATCAAAGATATGTCAGCCGCGTGTTAACTGTTTTCTTATGAATCGCGCTCGAGATCAGACACGAGACACAGATAAACCAAAGCAAAGGGGCTGGGGACGAGTTGTGCTTTGCCAGCCAAAGCTCGTGGTGGCCTATGTGGTCTCTGCAGTTCCCAGCCTGCACCCACACCGGCCAGGCCAGGGCAGCAAAGGGCAGCTGGTGGCACAGGGGCATCCGGGGATGATGAATTGTGGGGACACAGCGCTACGTCCCATTTAGCCCCATGGGTGCCACTGCGTGTGCCAGGCTGCTCTTTGTGGGACGAGCATCTAATGGCTGTGCAGTCTGCACTAAGTGAAGCTGAAAGAGAAGAAATCAAAAGAAGTGGGGTTTAATTAAGTATCAACCAAGATTTATGCAACTTCCTCTCCCCTCCATAAATATTAATAAGGACCAAGCAGTGGCTCTGTGTGGCAGGCACTGTCGAGCCATGAAGGGATGTTAATTCCAAGCTCTTTGAGATGGACTAAGCATGACACAGAGCCTCTTTGATTTGGAATATTCCTTGGGTTTAAAAGTTAAATAACATGAAGGGGGATTTAGTGGGTAGTAAACCATTAGTGAGTCCGGGATTTAAACTCCAGCATGCATGTAGTATATTTCACGAGTGCCAAACTGATTAATGGAAGTGTTCCCAGAGCTCCCTCCCCAATGCTGGGCACATGCCAGTGGCAGGGCCTTCATTTCCAGGCTGGTGGCAGTGGGATATGAGCCACAGGGGTGCCTGTGGCATGGAGGGCAATGGATGGGATGGGGAGCAGGAGCCATCCCCATCCTTGCACACTCTGCAGGCAGGCAGTTATTAAAGGTGACACAGCCAGCCGAAGTGAGGACTCGCAGAGCCCACTAAATCTCTAGCCATCCCTTAAATAAAACTTTATGCTGGCTAATAAATTTTAATGCCACTTGTCAGCACTTGATAACTGCAATCATTTAACAGAGGAGGAGAAACCCCAGTGCTGGAATGAAGCAGCTGTGTCGTGTGCAGTGCCCACAGTGCTGCCCCTCTGTGCCGTTGCTTGCCGTGTCCATCTTGCCAATCCATCCATCCCAGCAGCATCCCCATTCCTGGTGAGCACTGAGGAACAGGCATCTTCTGGGGCTGGAAAACAACCATGGCCCGAGGAGAGGAGCAAAGGAGCAGGTGACATTCACACTGAAGCTTAATGACAGCAACACCAGTGTGACACAGCTCAGTGTTCCTCAATGCACCACGCCTGCTCAGTTGATGTCTTGATTTCCTCATCTTCAGACTGCACTGCCTGGTTATGAAGCCTGCTGGCAGCCCTGACCATCACACAGCACAAACCCATGATTTCAACACCAGCTGATATTAAGAAGTGTAAGAACTGTGTCTGTGAGGGTGAAGTCTGTCCCCTGGCATAACATGCACAGTGGGGCTCTGGCCCTTGGCTGCAGCTGCTCAGCCACACTGCAATAATCAATAATGATAATAATTATTACAGGAGCAGCATGAATTTCCTATCAAATTAAATCACACAATGAATAATTTTCGTGTTTTATTAAACAAAAGCCTCTCTCTGGAGAGCTTTGATGGTGCCACAGTGTCTTGGGTTTGCTGCAGCAGGGTATCATGACAGACCTGAACACAAGATTGCTCTGGAGGGATGGGGGCAAGTGCAATCCAGGTCTCAGCATGGCTTTAACCCAGTCAGAATTAGCACAGCTTTAACCCACTCATCCTCTGGCCATCTATTCTTAGGAAATACATAAAGCTCAGAAAACAAATATCCCCATGTGGCCTCCAAGCTGAGCCACCAACATGTGAGTGCCAGCTCCTCCCTCTGAAGGTCTCACAGCCTGTGGCTGTGGGACAGGGGAATAAAGATCATGGATGGGTGGCTGGTAGCAACTTGTCCTGGTCCTGAGCTGCGCCAGATTGGTGCTTGAGCCCAGCCACTGTCCTGGGCAAATAATTGTATTATACTTTAATTTGATGGTTGAGTAGGGAGTAAAGAGAGCAAAAAGCAGTTTATGCCACCTCAGACTGGTAACTTTTAGTGTGTTTAGGGATAGAAAATAAAAGCGTTTGGTTTTGGAAGAATGGAATTTCGTGTTTGGGATTTTGGGGGGAAATGTAAAGAATAACAAAAAAAGTTTTCAATTTTCAGAAAACCGCTCTTAAGGCCAACAAATTTGTTGGATTTCACAAAAAACTTTACTAGTCCCAGGGCTGTGTTTTTAATCACTAACTCAGAACACTCTCCCAGCTTTACTCAGGACCCTGGGCCTGGGTTAACACCAGAGTTTACCCAACTGCAGCATCTCTCAGCTTCCTCCCATGGCTGCCAGAGGCCGCTGCGGCCTGACTGCTTGGTCAAGGTGGCAACTGCTCCTGGGAATGGCGAATCTGACCCCATCCCCATTCTAGATGGATATTCTTGCTCATGGGGTATTTGATTTTTCTGTCCTCATGGTACAATACAGCAATGGTTATGGCTGCCCAGCAAAATCCAGTGAGAGGAATCACCTTGGAAGGTGGCACGTGTTAACAGATTGGATTTAACTTGCTGGACAGGGAAGCATCACACAGGCAGGAGATACATGTGGAAAGGATCAGCTCGCTTTGCATAATAGCATTTCCTTCCTCCGCTCGCCTCGCATGCCGCCTTGCAGCACGGCTGCACACTGAGATTTCATGTAATTTTGTTTTAGTGCAGAATTTAATGTTAAGTTTAAATATGTAATTATCTTTAATTGAAATTACATCCATGCTTTTCATTAACAAGATGCAGAGAGTGAGCAGTATAACACAGAGAGATGTGAGATCCAGGCTGCGCGGCGCACCAGGACCCGGCTGCAGGATTGCTGTGGAGAAGACATGGGTGAAGTCCCATTAACTCTCTCAAGAAGTTCCTCAGATGGGTCCTGGTGCAGGGGGCTGCTGGAGCCCCTCTCCCTGGCCACAGCCTTGGATATACCCCAGCACCAATCCCTGTGTGTACAGGGGCTTGTGCCTCCCCCCTGCAGCACCCTAAGGTGTCCCTGGCCAGTCCCTGTAGGTGCTCCTGCTGCTGCTCACTGCAGCCCCAGGGATCCCAGTTCAGTCTCTTCCTTTGCCCCAACAGAGGTTGAAGCACAAGGACAGACACTGCAGCCACCTCGGGGGCTGGTTGGACACTCGTTCTTCCAGTGAATCCATTGGTCATGGCAAGGAAAAGCCCATGGGGACTTAGCTTGGTATTACTCTGCATGTGTCCCTGCACATCTCTGGGGAGATGTTTGAGCAGCTTCCAGTGCCTAAGGGGGCCAGCAAGAAACCTGGAGAGGGGCTTTTGACAAGGGCCTGTAGAGATAGAACAAAGGGAAATGGCTTTAAACTGAAAGACGGGAGACTGAAATGGGATCTTAGGCAGAAGCTCTTCCCTGTGAGGGTGCTGAGGCGCTGGCACAGGGTGCCCAGAGAAGCTGTGGCTGCCCCATCCCTGGCAGCGTTCAAGGCCAGGTCGGACACAGGGGCTTGGAGCAAGCTGCTCCAGTGGAAGGTGTCCCTGCCCTGGCAGGGGTTGGAACTGGATGAGCTTTAAGGTCCCTTCCAACCCAAACCATTCCGCGATTCTATGAAATGTCATAACTGAAAAAGAAATGCTTCCTGTATTGCATTTATTACATCTCCTCACCTGTAATCGCTACCCTCAAAGTCCACCACAGAATCAGTGAATGGTTTGGGTTGCAAAAGACCTTAAAGCTCATCTAGTTCCAATCCATCTCCTTACGTGTAAGCAATTAAACCAAACATAAACCCAAACTCTGGCTGCAGGGGCTGCTTTGACACCCTCATTCCCACCATGTAAACCGCCTCGAGAAAAAAGCCCCGTCGAATGAAGGGCTTGTCTGTGCCTATGGAGTTTATTCAGAAGCTCCTCGCGTTACCTGCAGAGTCCGGGGTGCGTGATCTGAGCGAGTGGGCACAGCGAAGGCTGCTTCCTTTCGAGTTCCGCGACGAACGCCATGTCATAAACCGGGTGTGAGCCTGCGGAGCAGCGCGGCGCGGTGCGGAGCAAAGCGGAGCGGAGCAGCGCGGCGGCTGCGGTCACCAGGGGGTAGCATTGGTTCGGCGCTGTGCTCCTGCCGCGGCTGCGGCGGCTCCGGCAGCGCCCAGGCCTGGGCTGCTCCTCCTGGGATGCGGTGTGTTTCCAGCAGCGAGCGTACAATTGCATTGAGAAGCGACCGCGGCCCCGCTGTCGCTTCGGATGGGAAAAATCATCTGTTTCCAGATTCGGTCCTTTTCAGACCTCGAGGTCGGTGATTCAAGTGGGCATTAAACTAATCCAGCGAGACAACGTTGTTACCATCGTCTGGTGGCTCTCCTGCAAACCAATGGGTCCTTTCAGATCCTCGAACTTCGTTCAAAGCTGCTCTCCTGGCAGCTTTGTTCCCTCGGGGCGTGCACCAGCACACCAAAACCTACATCTGCTAAAACCCAGACTGGTCCGTGTTGTTTTTATTCTGTACTTTTACAGCTCCAATGGGACAATCCAGTTCATCACCCCGGCACTGGCTGATGGGGGATGCAGGGGAGACAGTCCCCATCCCAGGGCTGGCTGTTATCGCTTGGGAGCCCTGGTTTCTGTGAAGAAAAGGCTTGTCAGAGCCATATCTCAGCAGCCAGTGCTTGCCACAGACCTTGGTTCAGGCTGGGAAAAGCATTCTACATTTTTGATGTAATGTTTCCTAATGTCTCACCCAACAACCCATAAATTTCCCAAGAACAAGCTATAAAGGGTTTGTTTGAGGAGAAAAGGACAGATTGCTACAGGCTGTAACTGCGGAGTGAGAGAGAGGCCTTTAAAGAACCTTTTGACAAACAGCAAAAGAAGTGATGCACACACAGAGAACTGCTTGTCCTGCTCTCCTCATTGCTGCATCCAAACCTGTCCCCTCTCCCTGAGGCCATGGGGATTGACCTTGGGTCTGCACCAGTCCCTCTGACAGTGACAGCACTTGGACAATGCATATTCCAGGTACAAATCAGGGCATGAACACTTGAGAGTAGCTTCCTGAGCACAGAGCAGAGCACAGCACCTTGCTGGGGCAACAGAGCCAAGGACACTTCTTACCCCACCTAAGCAGCTACACTGAAATTCCTCTAAACAATTACTTTAAAGGCAAGGAGAAGGACCTTGCTGTGTGTGAATGATTGCATTGCTCACTGACCGTGCTCTGTGAACTCAGGCCTTTGTTGCCACCAAAGCAGTTTCTGTACCTTTTTGCACACACAGTTCCTGTGGATTTATACTAAATGCTCTTCAGACTTACTAGTAACAGTCAGCAAGACAATCAGCACATGCTGAAGTCCTGCTCTGACAGTGCAATCAATTAAATATCAATTAATCAGTTAATCAGTATAGAGGATACACAGAACAATGCTGGTGGTGGCTAGTTTCTAACACTGACTGTTTCATGCTAGTTCCATGCATGTAGCTGACAGGTACATTATTTTTTGGGGATGGACTTTCAAGCAGTGGGATTTCCAATCTGCAGGGCAAATGCTTCCCCAGACGTGCTCACTAACTCCCTTCCTCCACACCCCCTGTGTTTGCATCTTCTGCCATGGTCATTTTCAGCCAATATCCTCACAAGGGAAATTTAGTAATGCTCCTGAAAAGCACTTTTTAAACTTAAATGCTCAAATATCCCCGTAACTGCATAAAAGATCACCGGTATAAAGCTGACACTCAGATGTATAATTACTATGCTGTCTCCTTCTTGCTACCTACATGTGATAGGAGGAATGAGAAACAAACCATGCATCCCGCATAACTCAACACCAGTCAGGAATTCTCACTGCTGACCTCAAGCTTTCCTGCCTTGTAGAGCCAAGGCTTTATCAGTGCAGAACATCACAGAGAGAAAAAATATGTTCAAGAATTTAGGGATTTGCTTCTAAATAGGAAGAAACTAAATTTGCCATGGAAGCTGTCACAAATTCCTCTTCCAGCTGTGGAGATAGGAAAGATGCCAAGATCCTGGCATATCAGATCTCGGCACTCTCCAGGACTCTGGCTGATATGTGCCTCCCACATGCTCTGCAGAGCTGAAGGAATCCAGCAACCTCCATCACAGCCA
Organism: Psittacus erithacus; assembly: GCA_009867235.2. NCBI lineage: Eukaryota > Metazoa > Chordata > Aves > Psittaciformes > Psittacidae > Psittacus > Psittacus erithacus. The sequence continues at coordinate 29,024 of WYDI02002495.1, forward strand.
CCCCAGCATCCCTATGCCCTTTTCCTCTTGGAGATGCACTCTGGCCCTGGGACAAGCTACGGCAGGGGTCACTGTCGCATCTCCCTCTGCCCTTGGGACCCTGGTGCCAGTGGTTATGTGAAGCAGGTCCTTGGCACTGACGTTTGCAGCACTGGTGCTTCAGCCCTGGGAAAGCTGCTTGAACAGTTCTATTTCTAGAGCACTCCTTATTCCTCCTCCTTCCTTTCTCCTTTGGTCTGTTGCCCTGTCTACACCCTTTTACCCTATGAATCCCCAGTACTTCTCATGGTAAAGCCAGAGTAGGCGGCCCCAGGGACCTTTTCACCTCAGGCACGTCCTGCCTATTCCTTA
>WYDI02002495.1:29474-89474 GCA_009867235.2 Psittacus erithacus
CAGTACTTCTCATGGTAAAGCCAGAGTAGGCGGCCCCAGGGACCTTTTCACCTCAGGCACGTCCTGCCTATTCCTTAACCTGATTTGGATGTGTCTGTGATGTGAGTGATACACCTACCCAGAGCCTGAGACCTCCAGAAGCCACTGCTCGTTTCCATAGACCCCCATAAATGGATAACTGGCTCTTTTAATCTTGTTACTAAATTGTAATGGAATTATCCCTCTAATCCTTTGGAGCAAGAGCAGAACTCAGCCACCAATATAAAATTAAAAAACCCCAACCCTGCAGTAAGCATAGATTTTAAAAGTATTTATTTTGTGCAGCTCTCAGATAGGCTGTATATAAAATTTTATTTCAGAGGAATAATGCCATGTAGTGCACTTTGTGGCTGCTCTGTGATTAAGACCTTTTTAATCTGCTGTGTAGGGTGAGGTGCAGCGCTTTCCCAGCACAGCTCCCTCCATGCCAGACTCTCTATTAATGGGGTTACCAGCTTATCGGAAAGAGGCGGAATTACCCAGCTACAGGAGGTTTTTACTCTGATCTGCTTAGAAACCCGGGCCATGTCAGGGCAGGGAGGGCTCAGGGGAGTTAAGTCTGTTTCTTCCTCAGGACCATGTGCCCCTCACTGCTCTATTTTTCTTGCAAGGAACTTTCTAGCTGGTGAAACTGTTTAGAGCAATTGGTTCCTGCTGCTGCTCTGTCTGTCTGCCTCACAATGGGCAGCAATGGGATGCTGCCAGGATGAGCAGCTCACCCTGCTGACTCTGGGATGGGGAGGCAAAGACAGAGCCAGCAGACAGGTCACCAAGTGCCCAGTAGCTGAGGTTGACAGGACACAGTTGTAGTGAGCACAGCAAAAGCATCTTTGATGGAATAAATCACTGGCAATAGGATGGGCAAATGCAGTTGACTCTGGAGCCCAGCGTACCTGGTGCCATCAGGAAAAGGCAGCTGGTGCTGCCACGGTGCAGTGCACGAAGCCATCCTGCTTGTAACCCCGCTGCAGCGTCCTCCCCCTCGCCAGCAGTTTGCAGTAACAGGTCCTGTTCATTCCTTTTCAACCACAGCTCCCAGCTCTTGACTCTTAGAGGTGGTGGTGTAGCAGGAACGGAGACTGGGGGAGCAGAGGCTGCGGTCAGGACAAGCAGAGCGTGGCAAGAAGGGCTTTTCTTCATGCGGCACAAGCCCAGTGCTGTGGGGGCACAAGAAAAATAATGCAACTGATGCAAAAGCATCCTCTGGAAACAGATGGGGTTACAAACAAAAACAGGTCCCTGCCTGTGCAGGGGCTCATAACAGCGTTTGTATGATGTAAAGGAAGAAACGTCATCACGAGGGACCTGAGGTTCCTGTTTGCTCTGTGCCCGGCGCATGGGGCGAGGCAGCGAATGGGTCAGGGATGCGCTCGCGTCTTGTCACAAAGCATTTGCTGACCTTTCTGTAAATATTTCTCAGAAAAGGCTAAAAGCCCGGGTCAGTTCAGAGGGTGCTGTGCTGTGATCAGCACTTTGCCTGGGGCCGCGGCCACGGCTGCCTTTGACAAATAGCGCTTGACCCTAGCCACTGCGGGCGCAGGCAGCAGCACGGCGCGGGGCAAGCGCGGCCCCGCAGCGCATTGCCAGCTTCACCGCTCCTGCTGCTGAACACCGTCCCTTCCTGCAGCAGGCGGATGATGGTTTAGGGAACAGAATGCAGTTTTCTCCTTAATAAAGTGGATGCTGCAGAACACAAGACACGCACAAAATGCTGCTTCTCACCTGATGAACTTGCCTGGAGTTTCTACCCCCAAATTAAAGAGGCTTTATCCATTCACTTTGCAAATACCAAATATGAAGTGAAAGAGCTTCACGTAAGATAGCATCATCTGACTTAAAGCAATATTACAGGAGGGCAAAAAATAGAAGGGTTTCACAAGGATGGTTCTAAATGTGAAGAGTAGTCCTTCTTTTTTTGGTTGTTTGATGGCAAAACCCACTGCATGGAAATTAAAGCTCGGAGATTCATACAGTGAAGTCTCACAGATCAGAACCCTGCAAATGCTGTACTGCCAAATACAAGAACACTCCACAAACACCATTTATTGCAGGATGCGCTGTGGCTGGCATGCTGTTTTATCAGTTCTACTAGTCCATGAAAAATCTGCCCTGGTTTCTTGCACTGCTATAATTCTGGATCACATTGGACCAGCTTGCACTGAGGGAAAGGAAACTGATGTGATGGAGCCTGGTTGCAAATGGTCACAACAGCATGTAAGCTGCACTAGACCAGTTGGGCTGGGCTGCCCTGGCCATGTCTGTGAGGGAGCAGTCCGGGGCAAGGAGACAAGGGGAAGACTTGCTGCACAGCCAGCCTTTGACATGCTTTCCTTTGCATGCCAAGTACCTGGCACGCCAGTGCTTTCCTGAGCTATCTTCTGTTCCCACTCTGACCCAAATGCTGCCTGCACTGTGCATGACTGCTCCCTGCTCGCACCCACCTTCGGTACAATCACTGCCCACTGACATCCTCCCCTTGCTTCCCAGAGACACAGACACAGATAGGGAATTTGCTAAAGGTGATGTCAGAAGTTCAGCACCCCCATGGCATCCAAAACGCTTGGGAAAGAAACACTCAGGAGGCTGGCACGAGCATCGAGGGCTCCGCATGCCTCCATGCACTGACACAGACAGCCCCGTGCACAGTGCTTGCTCCATTACGCGTGTGCACAGGAATGTGTGTGCATGTGTGCGCGGGAATGCCTGAGGCCCCCAGCCTGCAAAGATTTATGTGCATGCTTAACTCTTAGCAGATGAGAAATCCCACTGAGACTATGCATGTGCTACAGGTTAAAGACAGGCACACAGCTTTGAAGAGTCTAAACCTTAGATTATAAAGATTATAAATTTTAGGAGGACAAGGACAGTCTATGTCTGTGCAGCTTATCCTGCAGTCAAGGGGTGAGCTTCTGCCTGCAGTTGCACCACCTCACCTTCGTCCTGTTGGTTGGTATGAGCACAAAAGGAGTGCACTGGTGTGCAGCCCCTGTGGGTGCCAAGCGTGGCTTGGGGAGGATCTGGGCAGGCCGGTGGTCATGGCGTGGGCATCAGGGGAACACATTTCTCAATGCACTAGCTCCAACAATTCAAAAGAAGAGAATGCAATGAGAAACAGATGATACATCCATTCCTCTTTCGGCACTGGATCTCCTCCACTCATCAACAGCACTATGGGGTGAGTCACAGGCTGCTGGCAATGCTTGCACAGGGAAAACTGAGGATCCGGGGACTCCTCATGGACACCAGCCCCTCTTCTGCCTTAGCAAGACCTTGAGGAGCTGATGCAGGAAGAGCCAAGTACAGAAAATGAGGATGCCTGAGCCTTGTCAAAGCATCCGTGCTGGTGATGGGCAGCAGAGCCTGCGGTGAAGGTCTAGGAGTGCGGGGATCCTTGCTTACCCCATCACAGGGAACAATGCAGCATGCAGGTGGCACCAGCCATCCAGCTTTACTTGGCGTAATTGCAAAGGGACAGGGCAAGAGGAAGAAACTTCCTGCTACTCTGTATTTTTAATTCATATTTTCACAGCTCTGCCTGTCCTAAATCCCAAGCAGATGGTGCAACTCAGCCCATCTCCTCCAGCACGGATGATCCCCAGGGCCTCCCTGCGCAGAGTGTACATTTCAAAGGATAATTCCATGAGCACTTCTTACCCTGATCCGGAGCCTTCTGAGCATCCATATACTTCATCACTCTTCACACAGGTCTGCCCTTGCCTTGCATCAGTTCCCACTGGTGTTTCCTTTTCCGTATTGAAAGGCGAGCAGAGTCACAGGGACTCAGATGTGGCCTCGGAAGCAAAGGGAGCTGTGAAATGCAAAAGGCAAAAGTAAGGAACGGAAAGGAAAACAAAGAGAAAAGAAGGAAAAATTCTGTATGATTTCTTTGATTTACACTACAAAAATGGGAACCATCACTACACCTTCCACATGTGGATGCAACCCCAACCTCGGCTGGGGCAGCAGCAAGGGAAACCCCTTTACAAAGCAGCCCCTTCCCCGCAGCACCTTTTTGTGCTCGTGAAGCATTTCTGAGCTAACAAATCCTGTTTGATAATTGTGTTGCAAAAGCTTCACTCTGAATATTTAATAGAATTATTGCTAGTTATCAGCACAAGTAGGCGATAAATCACAAACCGCCTTTACCCAACAGCAGGCAGAGCCATTAGGGGGTTTCAATCACGGTTCCCACCCTGCCCCCTGTGTCAGAATGACCATGAATTAAAAGGAAAAACAAACAACCCCCCCAAGGAAGGGCTCAATTCCTTCGACAAACAGACACAGAAGCTCTTTAAAGCTGCGGCCTGGGCCCCACTGTCCCTATGTGCCACAAGCCCAACTTTTGGGTGCCCTCGGGTGCCACCTCCCCAGCAGAACCCTCTGCCTCTGCCCCCCCTTTGCCGTGTAGGAACGAGGTGATCTTTTAGCTGCCCTTTGTCTTGGAAAAAGAATTAATTCTCATTTGCATTACCTCAACTAAATGTCACCCACCGATATTTTGTTAGACATTAGCAGCGCTGGCAGAGAGGGGCACGGGATAATTGCGTTCTGCCTAGCGCTGGGATTTACATAATTTCAGACAGCAATTAAAGAATCCCTGGGAATTATTTCCCCCCCCCCCCCTTCCCTCTTCCAACCTCTCCTACAAAGAAAGTGTTCGTTTACATTAAGCACTCAGCTCCTCGCTGTTCATTTGCATAAAATTAAAGGTTTTTGTGCTCGGGAACAGCAGGGTAACATTTAAAATTCCCTTTCAAAAAGCTCACCTTAGAATAATAAAATGTTAATATCATTTCACGGGCTGGAGAAGGTTGCCAGCTGCCTTTCACTTCAAACTTTTACCCAATACTAACTGTTTGGGTGGGTGATGTGAGGATGGTTTTGTTTGGTGGTGTTAAGAGATAAACTTTGCTGAAGTGCAGGGATGGAAATGCGCTCACCGATGGGTCTCTGCAGGGCTACTCCGGAGCAGAATGTTTGTTTACTCCATAGTTTTTTAATTAAAAAATCATGCAAAAGAGCAGCAGCGGAATATTACCGGCTTTAATGTGCCGTCATACTCCAGGCTGTGAGAGGAAATGCGATTTGGATCACACCCCTTTCATTTGCTTTCATGGAAATGGAAGCAATGCTCCAGCACGAGTCTGCAACATGAGATAACTTCCACTCTGAGACTGCATTTCCATACCCAGAGCAGGGTATGGCACAGGCAGGGAGGCAGGAGGAACAGGCAGCAAAGGTGGCATCACCCAAGGCTGAAGCTCTCCCAGCCATCAGCTGCCTTTATTCTGAGCTCTCTATCAGTGCTGAATAATAAAGAATGACATTTCCATTTGAGGATGACACTGTTGAGCTCCCTGAATGACCTTTCTTATATCACCAGGGTCCCTCGTGCCTGGGAAGAGCTGTCAGCAGCATTGTCCATCCCATGTGCTGAGGGCAGAACCCCCAGCACAGAGAGGACAGACTCTGCAAGGCTCTAACACAGCTGCAGCCAGGTGAGAAACATCCCTGCAGGCCAGCTCCTGGGATCCAAGCATCCTCCAGGCCACCAGGGTAGGGTCCTGCATGGCACTGAGGGGAGGCAAACAAACCCAGGGCAGAGATGCCCTCTTCTTGAAGGCAGTGTGCTCAAAGCACCCTCTTAGCCTCTGCCCTGACCCATGGCTGCAGGACCACAGCAGGCAGAGGGTGAAAGGCATGGGGCTGCCCTGTCCTCTGGCTTTTGTGGGGTCCTCACAGCACCAACACTCTCCCTTCCTCCCTTCATCAGCCTTACGTTGCTCACCAGCAAGAACACTGCTCCTTTGTAGCCACCACGAGCCCTCACCCCATCCCACAGCGTGCTTCTCCCCTGCCCCTATCACTATTGCACCTCATATCCGTGATTAGGGCATCCCCCTTACAGCAGGGTTCACGAAGCAGCCGAGGCAGGAGGAGCTCTTCCACCTGGCAGTCCTCTTGTCTGCCACCATTTGGGGCTGCTGTAGGATTGTTGCAAAAAGGATTTCATTAAAAATGAATCTGGATCCCAGCCGTTGTTATCTGACTGGTGCACAGGCAGAAGAACAGCGAGCACAGCCCACGGTCCCCAGTGCCCATGTTTGATTCCTGCCTTAGTCTCCAGGATACCAGAACTCCTACCTGCCAGCAAAGTGCCATGTTTCCCCAGTGATTTGCACAGGGAATCTACACCTTTGCAGCTGCATCGGACACAAGCACAGGACAGAGTCAGGCTTATAAGCATCCAGCTCTTCAGCAGCCTGTTATGTTTTCCAAACTGTACCCCTGTAAAAATGAATATAAATTAGGATCACCATGCTGTATAGCTCCCATGAGAAGCTCACAACTAAAAGATGTGCCAGTCTTGTGTCAGCCAGCGTCTTCATCACCCACATCACCTCTTATGCCAGGATGCATCCCTGTTCTCCATCATTTTCTACATGCTCTTCTGAGAAGTTTTAAAATCCAACACAAAAGCTGCCTATTGTGGGTTTACAAAGCCACAAGCAGGCAGCAAAGCCTGAAATGATAAGGAATAAAATACTTTATGTGGGGGAAAAGTGGAGTAACCCACCTACTCCATGAACGCCTGGAACAGGCAGATGCCCCTAAGAGCAGAGCGCTGCACCCCAGAGATGGGGACCATGCACTCACTTCTCCTTTAATGCCCTGTGACTGCAAGGACCAGATGCTTTAATTTATAAAGCAAAAAACCATATTTTCTTTCCTTGTGTTTTTAATACTCGGGGAATATTTGATTTTTCACATCTGGGACCAACAGGACTGACATTTTCCTGCTCTGAATGACTTGTTGTGGTTGCCATCCCACAGCACAGATGTGCCAGCACCAATCACACACACCCCTGCTCATGGGAGCCCAAAGCATCACACACAAACATGGTGCATGTGCGGAAGCAGACCCGCCACCACATGCCAGGCTCACGGATACAGAGGTCACAAGGGATGCTGAGGAGTGAGCTGTGTGTTCACAACCTGATGGAAACCCAGGGGCTCCATCCTCACGGGAAGCACTAACTCTTCAGAAGCCATTTGCCTTCCAGGTAAAAGTGAAACAAACTTTTAAGAATGGAAAAGAAAAGGATTTGCTTGGGAATTTCTCTCCGGGAAAGTCATTAATTCATTTCAAAATTTTTCATTTCAAAATTTGTTTTCATTATTTCACATTATTTTATGACATCAGGAGTAGCGCATAATGTGACCTGTCATATCATGTCAAGTCATGTCATAATATGCATAATAGTAGTAGAAGTGCATAATATTACATGTCATATTGACATAATCAGAATATTCTATTATTATTGACTTTGTCAAACTAATTACAACACAGACAGGAAATGCTTTGCTCTAGAAAATAAGATTAAAAAGGTGCAAACTATAAAAAAAGTCGGTTCTTTCCTCTTGCGACCGCATTTTCAATGTATTTGTATCAGACCATTTAGACTAGTGCATTACATCATGTTACGAAGTGTTACATATAATTCCATGAAATAATGGACTAAGAAAAATTGAGTCCAAGTAAAATTATCTGTTTGAAGCTATTTCAGTTTTTCATAATGAACAATTCTCAACGTAAAAATTAGCAAATCCTCCTATATATGAAACCTAAGAGTTCCCTCCATGAAGTACCTACATGAAAACAGCCTCAGAAACAAAACTTCATGTGCCCAAAGAGCAATGAAGCTGGTGAAGGTTCTGAAGCACAAGTCCTGTGAGGAGCGGCTGAGGGAATTGGGGGTGTTCAATCTCTCCTCTTAGGGGAGACCTTCCCATACACTGCATTACCTGGAAGGTGGGATTGGTCCCTTCTCCCAAATAACAGAAGAGGAAATGGCCTCATGCTGCGCCATGAGAGGCTTAGATTGGGTATTAGGGATAATTTCTTCCCAGAAAGGGTTGTGAAGCACTGGCACAGGATGCCCAGGGGAGTGATGGAATCACCACCCCTGGAGGCATTTAAAAGATGCGTAGATGTGACACTTAGGAATACTGTTTAGTGGTGGACTTGGCAGTACCAAGTTAATGGTTGAACGCAATCTTAAAGCTTTTTTCCAACCTAACTGATTCTATACAGAACAATATTTCAGAGAAGAATCCCCAACAGCTCCGCAGTGTTTGAGGAAGAGCTGTCCCACAGGGTTTGAGGTGCTGCATCACATCTGTGCTGCACCAGCATGCTCATACCCACTTGCACACACATGGCCATCCCCACTTCTCCAGAACCATCCCCCTCCATGCCTGGGCTCACATTGAGCCCACTGGGATTTCTAATTGACTTGACATGTTATAAATTGCCTAACTTGGCTGTGATTGCTGTGAAGAATGGTACTTTAAAGGACTCAATATCTGTATATCTGCCTTTGATAAACATTGGCTTGCTGAGCTTAGATCTTATTTATTTACCCTTGGAGCAGGTTCATTACTATGTATTAGGTAGATATGACATATTTATGGAAATATGGAGACTCTTTGTGGAATATATTAAGATTAAATAAATCATTGACTATGTGGTCAAGAACTACAGCAATCCTGATGAATGATTCCATGATTTTTTTTTGATCCTTGTATAATTTTAAAAGCCATCCCCCTTTGTCTTCCTGGCCTGCAGAATTTCCCACACCACCATTAATACACACAAATGCAAGATGTGCACCTTTGCTTGGGAAGAAAACTCCAGGTCCCATGTGACATCCACCCTGTATGAAGCAAAGGCACTTGGGAGACCCCCAGGTACCAAAACCCATCCCCTGGGAACCTGCTTAGCAAGGTGAGAAATGGTTCCAGTTCCGCTATCCCTCATCATCCCATGCACTGTAATCTGCCACGCGCATCCGTTAGCCAATGAATTTGCATACCTAATGGCACACTTTCACAAATTAGTGGTAATTACATTTAAAACAGCTATTTTGATACAAATCAATGAGAGCCACAGCTAATGACATAAATGCTATTTCACATGTCCCTTGGCCTCTTTGCAAATGCTGGAGGATACACGCACAGCACAAACTGCAGTGTAGCAGTGCAATGCCACCAGCAGACTCAAAGCAAAATGTTTTCTTGATGGGATGAAGCCAGACTTAAACAGAACAGAGCTGCTACAAAAGCTTCACAGCTGCTCTCTGACCCATGGTATTTGAGTTCTTCCCTTCCCTTTCTTCCCAATCCTGCTCACTTTTTAATACTTGGTGTTTGGTAATGGCAATGCTAGCTGCAAAATGAACATGGCATCAGCACATGCAACTACATGACCCAAAGCATCCCCATCTCTGAGCAGGTTGGGTACCACATCAGCACCAACAGAGGCTGAGCCCCAGTACAAACACTTGCCCCACCAGCACCCATGTGGAGCTCACCAGGGCTGGTCCTCATCATGTGAAGCACTGTGCCCATGTATGGAGAACCTCTGACTCTTCCTCCTACATCTGCTTCCCAGCAGCTTTAATCCCATTCCATACCACTCCTCATGATGCCCTTGGTCCCACAGAGGTTCCAAGCAGCCAACACAGGACTGAACACAGCAGCAACCAGAAGACTGCTGTAAAGTGCGCATCATGTTTTCCTTTTGGCTCAGGACAGCCAGTAGAAGTCTGTAAATACCAGGGGATTCTTAAGGATAGTTAAATAGCAAACTATCTGTTGATAATAAAATTTGCTTGCTTCTCACAAATATCCAATTTGCCTACTATCCAAAGAAAGGAATTGGGTGCCTGCTTCCTAAATTGTTTTAATCTCTGGCAAAGAGTGCTTCTGGCAGAGTCCCTCAGCTGGAAAATAGGAAATGAGTTAGAAAGAATAGACAAAGTGAGTAATGCAGAGCTTAAGATGTCTGATCTTGATCTTGAGAAGTGAAGTTTAAATAGATTCCTCAGTTCACCTGCATGTGACCACCCTGGGAAGGAAAGTGCCCTTCCTGGGGAGGGCCAGGGATGCTGGGTCAGGTCTGGCAGTGACATACACTCCCACCTGGCTGCCCGGTACCCTGGCACCCTGGAACATGTCTCCTCAGTGAGAGGGACACAGTGCCTCCTTGTCAGGGCGCCTATGGCACTGGGGACTGACACAGTACCATCAGCTTTAGCAGCTTGCCCAGGCTTTAACACAAGTGACCTTTTTAATTCATCTTCCCACCTCTTTATGTGCATCCCGCTGCTCTGACCCTTCAAATACAGACCCTACATGGCACTGCCAGCCATGGTCAGTGGATGCTGCTGTACCTGTAATAAACCAACCTGGGTGCTGTGCATCTGCAGCCCTCACCTTCCCTCTGCACCTTCCTCCCCACCTGCACATGCATCAAACTGCATCTTTGCTTCACCTTTATAAGGAGGTTTTCAAATGTTTTTCCTCAATAGTCTTAAAGAATCAAGAAATCTTAAAATCCTGGTGTGGGAAATAGTAACCTTCTGCTTATGCCCCTGCAGAGAGACTTTTTGTAACCCTGTTAACAACATCCATGTCACCGTGACACTAATTGAACTCTTCTATGCAAAGAGGCCCCTGCACAAAAGTTAACCCCACACACTGGGATAAATCCTGCAGCAGCCTTCTCCTGAGGTGGGTCTGTATGGATCCAGGTCCATATGGAGACCCACTGGAGAATCACCCTGTGTCACAGGGCAGAGGCATCTTCTGGAGCCTGCATGTGATTTTTGGAATGGAAAAATGTATTTCCAATGGATATCCATTGGAATTTTTCCAATGGGTACTGTGTTTATAATCCATATCTTTCCCACCAGGACAGCGCTCTCAGCATCGCACACCAGTGCTGCCCTGAGCACTAAAGGAAAAGCTCTTTTCCATCGCACTAAGTGAAACAATTCAAACCAGGAAAATCTTGATAAAAGTTTAATTAGGAAAACGGTCTCCATCTGTAACATATCCCCATTCTCCCCATGTATTAACCCTTTTGCCATAAATCTGCCACCCTTGAAGAAACCTGCCTTCCTCACAAAACCTACTCAGGGTTCACATTATTTTAATCAGTTAGAGGGGTTTAATACATTATTGATTTTTAGGAGAATTGAAAAAGCTCCCGTATTAAGTCCAGGTTGCTTATTCTTTCTGTATATGACATTCAGGTACTTGTGAAAAATTATACCAATTATGAAATCAGCCATTTACTGCTTCAAAGTGCAATCAGTTGTCACACTGGAAAGCACTTGCTCCTGAATATTATTAGTTGGGCTATGTGCACAGGAAAGTGCTGAGAGGAAAGACTTTAACCAAAGGGCAATTGCATGAAATTTACTTAGAAATAGCTATTTATCACCCTTGGATTTCCTACTGTTCAAATCCGCTGCAGACACTTTATGGAATGAAACAGCCATCTCACCAACGTAACTCAGCCAACTGAGGGGGCTTTTTCCTCACTGACATTAAATGAAAAATTTAGAAGTCATTGTAACAGCTTAAAGATGCATTATCCTTTTTGATGTGCAATTTTAGCTTCATATCAAAAGCCATATAAAATAACCCCTGCACAAACACAAAAAAAGGAACTTTAAAAAGTTTTATGACATGTAGTTCATCTTACCTTTTATGCATCTAACAGGCATCGCTTCTCCTGCTGTTCTCAGAGACCATTGCATGATTACCACTATGGGGGAGAAAATATTGCCATAGCAGCAGCAAAACCAGCCGAAGGAAGGATTAGTCTCTGGAGCCTGGGAAATGGAGGGGGAGAAGCTGAGCACCGCAACACCAAGCGAATTCCTCCAAAGCCAGAGCACAGTGGGATTGCGGGAGAGCTGCCCATTAGAGAAGCCTTCAGTTGTGTCACAAACTGCACCATTAATGGGTTTTGCTGCAGGCAGTGAAGTTAGAGGGGACATAAATTAAAGAGGGTACATTCAAAAGAAATTCCTAGCTCAGTAAAGATGTCTTGTCCACTGGTTTTCCAGAGCAGACAGAACTTTAGAAGGCAAGGTCAGCTTCTCAAAGTAGGAATGGAACTGGTCAGCCTGGGAGCCCTTGCACAGCACCATTAACATGCAGGGCTAATGTGTTTGATTACTGATAGATGTGACCGCCTGTACTGCAGGAGGTATCACAGGGTGAGCACAGCCACCCCACATGCCTTGCGCACAAGGTGCTGCTTCTTCCTCTTCTAGTTTCTACAGGTAAAATCCACAATAAGAATGGAACAACCTGGTGATTTCCATGTCGGAAGCATGGCCAGGTGGACAGTAGGGAGTCTCAATACAGAGCCAGTCACCATGGGAATACAAATAGCGTTCCCATAGGAAAATGGGAAAGCAGCTCTTGACCCACCAGGTCTTGAAGCCCTGAGTCAGGAGGGCACTGAAAACCCCCATACCTGTGAGTATACTTGGCTTGTACACAACAACAGCACCCAAACCAGCCCAATGGTTAGGAGACAATACAAGATGCTTCCCACCTGCAGGCCTCTCCCAGCTCCTCTCTGGAGAGGGTCAAAGCCGGGATGAAGGAAGTACCAAGCCAGAAATTGTCTCCTCATCCTTCACCTTGCTCCTGCCATGTGGGTTACAGTCCTGCTAGTCCCATCAGTGAGGGCTGGGCATCCACCATTCGTTATCTGAGCTGTGCTGGATAATCCAAGGGACCACAGGGATCCCTTCAGCACACGCATCACCGTGCTGCAGCTCACCAACACAAATCCACACACGCTTCCCACAGGCATGCACACTCCTGGCTGGGGACTTCTCACTCTGCATTTCCAAAGCAGCTGAACCCCTTCCCCAAAGCATTCGACCCCACTCCCTATGGGGCCTGGGCATGCACCACCTTCAGTTAAGCAGCCAAGCATAGCCACAGACGAGGTTCATGTTATTTGCCACAGTCAAACCCAATGCTTCAGAAAACAGGCAACTTCAAAACTAGCTTGTTCCAGAATTCCAGGTGCAGATGAAGAAAGGAGAGAGGAGGTGCTGAAGTGAGATGCCTTTCCAATATCCTTCAGCACGGCATGGATGCCTCAGATGTCTAATAAGCACATTACAAAATGCACCAACAATAGTCTTTACAGGTAACAGCAACCGAGATCTAAACAGCCTGCTTTATAGCACAGAAATAATGCAAAAACAGAACACTTGGTGTATTTTAACATAGCAAAAGGATTGCTATACCGCCGTTTAATTTAATAAAGAACAAAGTATTTATAAATGAACCATTTCACAAAGTGTTACCAATTTCTCCATACACAATAATATGATTTGCACAAACGTTTGTCCTTGAGGCAATAGAAATATTCTTTGCAAATCAATCCTTACAAGGATTGTAATTAGTATCCGTTAAGGCAGCTCACAGTACCTGTAGCTGTATTTCTACCATAAAAGCCCTGATTGCTGCAAGCTCTCACACAAAGCTAATGACACAGAAGGAAAATGCACACATCGTCTAGACTATTCATTTTAATCAGGCAAGAGTGATTTTTTTGTGGCCCATTTGATATGACTTTTACACAAGATACAACCTCGCTCCGCAGGGGCTGGCGGAAAAGGTCAACACTGCTGTATAAAAATACATTTAAAGGAGTTTAAGAAAGCAAAAAGTACAGATAAGGACCGGCATTGTGCGGGCAGAGCTGCAGATGCCACATGCAGCCAGTGATTCCTGAGTAATGTATAGATCTAGTTTTAGATGGTCAAAAATTCCAAAGCCAGGGGCTGATTTTGTTAGCTGCTTGCCTTAGCAATGGGTTGCAGATGAGAATTTGTGTGATGACACGTGTGACAAGAACAGGCTTCGCCCAATACCTTGTGTTGAAGCACAACCACGTTCATGAACATCTTGTGGTGCCCAGAGGATCTGGATTGTGACAGGGAGCAGGACATAGGGCTCACCACACTTGGGGGTGCCAGCATACAGAGCAACCCCAGCCCAGTGCTGCCATCCCAGTGGCACACAGCGCGCAGCCACTCCAGCTCCCTTGTGCTTAAATCAGTGTTTTCTGGACTCAGTCATTATCACACTGTTCCAAAGCGGTGCTTTGCTGGGTGCAGTTTAGCTAATACTGCTCTTGATGATGCACGCTAGTGCTAAGCACAATTAGAGACCCTCCCATGGCCAGCAGGAATAACACAAGCCATCCCTATGGAGCCAGAGCTGCTCTGAACAGCAGCACACAAAGGCAGCCCTGTGTTGTACAGTCTCCTGCTTCCCTTGGTAGTCACACTCCCATGCCAGGGAATCCCACACACACAGCACCAAAAGACACAAAAGTCACCATACAGCAGTCTCTGCTTTGGGGTATCTCACCCATGGATGCTCCACACCTCTGCTGTGGCTATCACAGGACACTGGCACTCCTCAGCACAGCCACATCCTCCTGATAGCAGCTCTGATCCAAGCCAGATATGCAACAGGAGCGTTTTGATCCCTTGAACACAGGCCTGAATCAGGGGGTTCACCTGGAGCACCCCAGTGCTTTCTGCTGCACTCTAAGTGCCACCAAACAGCACAGCAGGAGCAGGATTTTTCTGTGAGCAGGGTCTAAAATTCCAGCTCTAGGTCCAACTCCCAGCATTAATCATACCATTCATCATCATTACCCACAGTCACTCCACTTGCTGCCCCAAAGGCAGGGGCAGGGACTGATGCACTTTGTTCCTTCCTCCCTCCAGAGGAGGGGAGGCCAGGCATCAGTAAGATCATTGATCTGGAGCATTTGCCTGTCCTGAGCAAGGAGGAGGTTAATTTATCACAGGATGGAGAAAACCCAGTCTTTAAATTCTTTGGTTGCTCTTAATTAAAGGGAACTTCACTATGTTTGGCTAAACCTTGCTCCAAGGACCCAACTGCAGTGGTTCAAACACCCAGCTCAGTTGTTCAGAGCTGCTCTGAGGACGCAGCAACATCTGACACAGTGATGCTGATGACAGATCACTCTGGCATCCTTGTGCAGCCCCTATGGGAGCTGGACCTGACACCCACCACTGGGTAAAGAACCAGCCCCTGCACCCACATCCCATCAGCAACCCACATCTGGCGATGCTGCTTCGCTGAGCAGCCCAGAGAGCAAGAACAGCCAAGTCCATCATAAACCTCGCTGCAAGGAGAGCCCCTTGGCACTCTCCAAGAGGTGTGAGGGGAAGATTAATCTTAATAATCACTATCCTCAGCTTGCCCCATGCTCAGGCCTCCCCTGCACAGGTCTCCCACATCCCCATTTCCTCCCATGTAGGGCTGCACTGTGCCCAGCCTGCAGAGGAAACCCTGCATCCTGACTGCCAGGCTCAGCAGCGCCTTGAGGCTTTTCCCCTCCTGTCCACAAAGTAAATGAAGTGGGGAGAGTAATACAGTGCGCTCTCAGCACGACTGACAAGCCTGTGCCTCTCCTGGAGCCGCTGTGCTGGTATTAAACAGACAAGACAAGCTTGCAGTCAGTTATCGGCCAACAAAATAATGAAGGAACAAGGCGGCAGAGCAGAGCCGAGTCACCCCGGCCAGCCAAGTGGAGAATTGAATTTCTCACAGCTCCCCAGCAGCAAAGCATCTCCGAGCTGTGGCCTCGCATGCACCAACAGCTCTGACCCAGTGGCCACAGCAGCTCACTCCATCGCCACAGGGATGGGAAGGGGATGCCCCATTCTCATTTACTAGAGCAGGGTTTGGTCACCACAGAAAAGGGCTCGGCACAACACAGGGTGTCAGAGGGGTGACACTGACCCATCACAGCACAGCAGCAGCCTGGGCTAAGCACAAAGCAGCTTGCAGGAGACAGAGGCTTGAGAAGTGCTTTCAGCCCAGCAGCAAAGCAGCCAAAGATAGAGAGGTCCCAGCTTCAGCAGCATGGGTCCAAGCAGAGTGGCCATGCAGCTACTGGGGTGCACCAGGGAACTGGGGACCTTGTGCCCCCAGTGAGAAATGGGCATCTTGGTCCTCAAGCCCCAGACATCCCTTGAGTTTGCTAAGAAGGGGAGGGTTTACAGGAAACTAAACTATAAAGAGATCCTGATGCCAGCAGAGCTGCTGGGACCCATTTTGGACTCCTCCCATTTAATCCTTTTCCATCCCTTTGTTTCCAAAAGAACACTTCTGGAACTCTTTGCTGGTGTTAGTGCTGTGCGCTCAGTGTCACAGTCGACTCTGGGAGAACAGTCAGTGGTTTGAGACAGCCCCAAAACCAAAACACACACAGAAGCAGAGGGAATAAATCAGCTGCCAGAGAGAGCAAACATGGTGCAGGTTAGTGTAAAGGTGCCCATCTCCTTAGCTACTCGTCCTGGGGCAGAAGTAAGGGCTGAGCTGTAAACCAGTGGGAACTGGCTTCAATCTCAGCCTCTGTTCCAGCATGTGCTACTTATTCTCTGAGGTTGTTTTAATTCACATGATCACAAATGAGAAAACCTACAAAACTTCACACAACGACCCTCAGGGTAGCACAGCTTGGCCAAATACATGCATTTCTGGGCTGAAGAACAGATTTCAGACCCATTTTGGGAAGCGTTTTTAAGTACATTTCAGTGAAAGGGAAGAGGCAGGACACTCCAAGCATGATAGATCTTTTAAAAGATATAGCTGAGGAGTGCTAAACTGAAGTTTATAACTTCAGCTAACTAAGGTTTGCATGGCCAGCAGCTCATCAGGACCAGGTACCACTGCATCCTCATCAGCAGCCCAAGAGCTGCAGCCAACCCAGGGAACTTCTTCCTTGCAGACCACAGAGCAATCCCCATCACGACTGCCGTGGTGCTGACACCAGGACACTGCTCCCCACACCACGGAGGAGCTTTGCTCATTGCAGCGCTGTGACAGCACCTGGGCAAAGTGACACGGTAACAAATGGGCTGAACCAGCCAGTTTTTGCCTGCGAGAAATCATGCAGTGATTTTCGGCTGCACACAAACATTTACAGCCAAGTTATAAACTCCTGTAAAATGCTGACAGACCCTTCGCTCCAGCAGTGCTAGCAGGTGCCCCGTAATGAATGTGCTGAATGACCTACCAAGCAAAGTTATTGAGGCAAAAAGCACCACGGTCATTCAACAAACAATTAGAGAGTGTCCTGGTGGGGACAGCATACTAACAAGGGAAGGAGCCCAGAAAAGCTGAGTAAGCATCCTGCCTTTCCCCCCCAAATTCCTGCTCTTTTCCATCCTGGGCTCTGATCTATAGCATGACTCACTGGAGCTCCAATAAAGCTTTAGAGATTGTTGTGCTAAATGAGAACAAAAAGTAATTGCCTTTCCCCCATCTAGAACTCCAGATATATAACTTGGAGAAATATAATTAGCTGCTAACTTCTGAGATGCATTGGAATTTTTTGTAATGGGCATTGAGACCCTGTATTAAAGAAAGCTAAAAGAAAAATGATACATTCCTCCTTGTAAATGGAATAAGACTTAAAGGTTTTAATTAGGATTCACTATGCAGCTGCAGCCTGGAAAACAGGAGAAATACCCTCATAGTATCTGACTGTTTGAAAAACATATTGGGGAAGAAGCTTTCTGCAAAAATAATTGAGGAGAGTGACACATTTTTGTCTTTGAGCAGTAATTATCTATTATTAAAAAATAAGCTGCTCTTTTTGCTCCATTTCAAATTAAATTACTTCAAACAAAGGAAGATCTTTGCAAGAAGGACCAGAGGCACTTTGCTTGTTTGGGGTGGGGGAACCAGTCACACAGTGCATACAGGAAAGTTCTAAGGACAATATGAAACACATCCTGCACAAAGAGGAAAGGCGCCTGCCTGCAATGGTCCTTGGTGTCCCTGCAGAGAGGGTACCTGGGGGTTCTCAGAGCCTCCTGCTTAACAATGGGGCTCCCACAAAATCTTCCCACAGAAATAGTCTTCTTTCTCTAGACAATTACCTGTGTGTCAAAACAAGGCAGAGAAAGAGCTACAAGAAGGGGTTATTTCAGCCAGCTGAGGCAAGAGAACAGAGATTCCTCATTCTCCTCTGCAAGAAACCAGAATAAGCTTCATACAGGGCTGCTCACATCTCAGGGCATAGCTCAGCAACAAGAGCAGAGCTGCAGGCTCAGACCACACTTCCCTTGATCTAGCACATCAGACACCTCTATTAGTTGGGTTACCTGCACCCTGCAACCTCCTCAAAGCCATAGCTAAGAGAACAGTTGAAGCTCTTCAGGATGCACTGCAACAGGGTAGAGTGAAACCCATGCTAGATAACTACTAAACAGAAACAAGATTAAGCATTGCTTACTATTTAAACCTCCAGGCACCAGAAAGCATCCTATACCTGGTTCAAAGCAGCCCCACCACATCCAGAAAGTTTTATAACTGGAAAAAGGGGTTCCTCAAAACAACAGAAAGAATTTAAGCAGCGGATTTCCAACCCACCTTTTTCCAGTGCCACGGACACAGAGCAAGAACCTAAGGCAAGGAGCCCAACATCGAGCCTATACCCATCATCCCACCCAAAAGTGTGAGGTAGTCATCATTAACTTCAGGTGAGGGTGTCCTGGGGCCTTTTATCTCAGAGGTCCCGCCCCAGTGCAGGGGTGGAGGGGAACCTGCTGCCCATAAATATGGGGGTCAGAGCATCCTGTGCATAGTTGGGGCTGTACTGGAGGCTGCTCTGCACTGGTATGTAATGCAGGAAACCTGCAGTGTCTTTCTCTTGTTTCTGGGGGGTTGTGATGTCTATGTGATGCTTAGTAGATGGCCTTTTTGCATTGCTGTGCTATGTGGAAAGAGCTCAGTCTATTGAGGAATATCAAAGTTCATTCCACTGGGATTTTTTGACTGCTCTGTGGACTTGAGTGGAATTGTTGAGAAACATTCCTATAAAGGGTGGATGTGGTTGGTATTTCAAGATTTGTGTTTGGAGCAATTTTCAGGAGAGCTCAAACGCATCTATATTTAGGAGAGAAAAGACATGGTTTTGTATGGAAAGTATTCACTCCTACAACTCCTCTACCACTGCAGTCCTGCTCTTCCTTGCACTGTATGCAGATGGAACTATAGAACAAAACTTGTTTTTTTCCTGCTGCCTGGCTTTTAATAAATCCTCTCCCTTCTAGACTCTATGTAGGCCAATTCTTGATTTACTGGCCAGGCTTTAATAGCTGGAGCACATCAGTCATTTGGGCACTAGCTGGTTTGACTCAAGGAGCAGAGGAGCACTGATGTTTTTCCTGAGCTGGGCATGGAGCTCTGAACCACTGACTTGCAGAGATTTTTTGTGTCTACATCGGGAGAAGCAGAAAATGCTTCTGTCACTTGGCTCACTCATGGCCAAGCTGGAGAGTCCTGAAGTGCTATTTATGGTTTCTATTCTCAGCAGTAGCTTCAGACCTGGAAAAGGGACTTGATTTTAGGGGAGCAGCTAAGCTTGTTTGCTGGTAAGGGAAAGGGTGCTTGTGAGAACTCACCTGTGTGCAGCCAAGAGGAAAAGGGACAATCTGGCTAATGACAAAGCTGCCAGCTCAATAATGAATTGGTATTGGGAAGCCTGAGCCAAAATGTTCTCAATGTGAGGAGCTTGCAAGGGTGGGCATGCTTTCCTTGTGTTCTCCTGCCCTGGGACAGCCTCAGTATCCCCATGGAAAAGGCTGAGCTGGTGCTAATGGATGGTTTATTCTTTGATGCTGTGGTTTATAATTTGTTGTGTGTTTGGCCACTTGTTGGACTGGGCCTTGAGAATTGTTGATAAACTGTGATACAGGATGTTGCCTTTAATGATTTTTTGTGGTGTAAGCTGGCCATTTGAGCCCCTGCAGGCAGGGATGAGGCTTTGCTGGGAGGAAGAGGGATTGGGAATATTTGTGGGGAAGAGGAGAGTTGTTGGCTTTTAGCTACTGTTTTCAAAGGGAATTCCAGGTATGCATTTTCTACTGTGGAATAATGAATTTCTGCTTGATGTGTTCATTGTGTAATGCTAACCACAAGCTCAGCTCTAATCTGAGCTATGCAGGAGCTCATCACCACATAGCTTGAGAAATCCTTTATTGTATATGCATGGGCAAGCACATTATAAATACAGGACTTGGCAATAACTCCCAGCCTGCCTGACAGCCTGCAGAGGGGATGGGTGCTGTGCTGTGTAAAGGCAGCTCCTCACCATGGGGTGGAGATGTGGGAGCTGGGGGGGGGCTTCAAATGTCTCTACCTTAGTGCAGCACAGATCATTTTCTGCACAAACCTGTTTTTGTTCAGAGTTCTGTTACAGAGCAAAATGAAGAGGAGGGCTTATTTAATAAGAAATCCTTGAATTAGCTTTCAAATATCATTATATTGCTTGCTCATGTGCATCTCAAACTTGGGATTTCTCTGGTCTGGCTTCTTGGCTGTGGCTTCTTGGAGTGCTGCTGTTTGGAGCACCTCTACCTCAGGCTGCTTTGCCCTTTGTGCTGCTCACCCCTGGGGAGCAATGTATTGTCACACCTCAGCACTGCCTATGAATTCAGACCTCCTGAATCCACTCTGGTTCCCACCATGTCTAGCAGAGCTGTTGGGAGCCATTTAGCACTATAGAACAAGCTGCTGGAAGCACAGGTGCTGACTGCTGAGTGCTTGTAGAATCAAGCTTAATTGCAAGCCCAAATGCATTCATTAGCCTTGCTCTCCACCACCACAATGCCTGTGCAAGGTGTCAAGCTTGTGTTAGCTACTGGAGATGCAGTGGGGTTGAGGAGATGTGCAGGGCCTCTGTGTGAGGGTGTGACAGGCTCTCAAAAGTACTCTGTTCATCTGTTTTATCCCCACTAACCAGGGTATGACAACACAAGCAGATGCTGAAGTGCAAGGGAGTGGTTAGCTTCCCATGCTAAAGCCACCCAGCAAAGCTTCCCATGCCAGCCTCTGCTTCTAACACTCATATAGTTCTGCTTGGTGTGAAGTGATTTTGTTTGTCTTAACTGCACTTGATTAACACCATGACCTCTTTTCTCCTGATTCCTGGTCTCATTACCTTTGTGGAGATGGAGTGGAGCAAGGTAGGAGTCAGTGGCTGCAGTGCTTATGTGGCTGATACTGTTCTCATGGCTGTCAGGCTCCTTTGATCAATGTAAAGATGAGAGCAGGAGAAATGCTCAGGTTGTTCCACCTGATCCATATCATGTCCTATAGTTGACCCTGAAACTGGAATGATGGATCCATGCCAGACCTGGAAGAAGCAAGTAACAGCATGCAAGGGTGGCTGGCGATGCTGCAGGGCAGCAATGCCTCAGGCTGGTCCTTGGCTGGTAGATAGGCACCAGCCCCATCAGCCATGGCTTGGGATCCTTCCACAGCAATTCCAGAAATGACTCATAAACATGGCAGTTTCTCTCCAGCCCAGTGAGCTGAGCGGCTCCCTGAAGGAAGTCATGCATCCATGCAGTGGGAAGCTGGTCTGCCGCAGCACTTTTGAGGAGCTGTGGTCCATTTACGTGCCTGGTGTGGAGGACACAATACTGAGCAGTGGTGACACGATTTATTTCCACTAGTGAGTGAATTGCCCATAATTCATGACAAGCAGAGCCTCAAGTGATGATGGTCAGCCCATCAGATCTGGAAATAAATTGTATCCTATTACAGCCTCCTGTTAGGGGTCTATTTATAGTGGGGCTTGCAAACTCCTGGAAGTTTGGAGGGTTTTTTGTGGGATTTTTGCTTATAGCTTGGCTGGTGAGGGTATAGGGACATGAAAAACTCAGATGTAGAACAAACACTTGTGCTGCTGATATAAACCAGTTCTACTGCAGAGACATGCTGGGTCCTGGATTGACTGGGGGGGATTTCTGGGGTCTCAGGGCTGGAGGCACTCCTTGGCCAGCCAAGGGGCAGGGGTAAGTGGACAGAAACCTGGCTGTTTTGGTGAGATTTGCCACCTGCTCTAAGGAATACTGTTATGTTTTCACACTGGCAGCACAGTTACTTCTGCAGACAGAAAAGCAGTGCTTTTCTCCTGTATTTACCCTTTCTATTTACCATGCCCCTGTAATCCCCAATTGACAGATAATGTGCAGGATGTGGTTTGCCATGGAAACGGAGCCCTAGTTCTTTACATTTTTTAAAAAGATTAATATTTCTTAGCTTGGTTTCATTATTCTGATATTAAAAATCATTAGTTATGTACCATTTTACAACCTTCCCAGGCCATAATATGCCCTTTTGGGCACAAGCTTTCCCTTAGGCAAAATAAAGCGAGCCCCCTGGGACTGGCAGAGCACAGTGAAAGCATCTGGTGGTACCTTGGCTGCAAAGTCTTTGCTTTCCAGCATCTCTGGCTATTACATCAGATCACTATCTGACATGTTGGTGTTTCTGATAACACTCTGGATGAATTACAAATGGAGCTGCTTCTAAAATCCCATGTTTGAGTATGCAAGTTCACTTGCATTTGAATCCCTGATCTATAGGCAGTAAGATCTTCTTTCAAAGGCCATTAAATATGAGGGAATCTCACCACTGGCAAATGGGTGAAGTTACAGGTTTTCATGTCCTCTATCTCCTTGAAACAATATTTGAACTTCCAAAGGATTTGGGACAGAGGGAAACTGCTGTGAATTAAATTGCCTTATTCTATTGAAAAGCATGGTTTTGGGTAAAGTGGGGCTGCTTGCTAGGAAGTGAAGCTGTTGCTTTCAGCAAATGACTGCTGTAATCTGGATGCCTATGGAGGGGATGTGTGCTTAATTGTGCAGGAGTCCCAGCTCTGTGCTCAGGGGTAGATGCAGAACTGGATGTAATTGCTTGCTCAGGTTAAGAGGGGTGATTCACTCATGCTGGAAGTTTAGTTCCTTATGGGCGAAATAAGAAAAACAGCTGCCTTTTTAAAGTCATAAATCTGTACAGTAAAAGGTTTGGGCAAAAAAATGTATTTTACTGGTTTTGCTGTCAGAAACACAAAGAATTAAGGGCCATGTGACTTGGTAATTGCTGTGGACTTTTTTTCTGACAATAAACATTAAACTTAAAACTGTATTAAAATCATTTGACAATTTTTATGCTTTAACAGCTGAGAGTGAATAATGTTTTTTGCATATAAAATACTTTCTCTTGTCAGCCTCTAAAACTGTCAGAAATAAATTCATCAAAAAAAGGTTCTATAATTAAAAGTCACTTCTTCTCTTTCTCTAGTTTAGTTGGAATTATTTGTTTGTCACTTTTCCAGGACTAAATTACTGCATTCAGAGACAACTTTCTTCAAGACTATTATGAACTGTATGATTCTTACAAAAGGAGCCCAACTCTCTCTTCTAATGTATCAATTCAATATCACTTTTCAGCACATGCTTTTAGATGGTACTGTTTCTAAAGAGCTATTTTCCTCTGAAGAAGAACAGGAGCTGTAATGGAAAGTACCCAAATGTAGCAATGGTATTTTTATTATTGAGCTGCATATAATTTATGGAAAATTGCTGAATTAATTTTTTAGCAAAGTAAATTGTTAGCACTTCAAATTGCAAATTCTCTCAGAAAGTGGGAGCTGTACAGGTGTGTTAAAGCTAAAGTAGCAATATTGATCTTTATGGTAATCAAAGGAGGGTATCAGCCTCCTGAGGCAGAGCTGAGAAGGATTTGGTCCTGACACCTGCCAGGTGGCAATGGTGGAGGAAGCCCCATTGCCTTTGGGATGGGGAAAAGAGTGGCTTGTGGGCACTGGGCTTTGCGGAGGGATGTCCTTGTCATCTCACTCCTGTGGAGTGTAGGAAATGCTTTTACCTGACCCATCATCTTGGGAGACTTGCCTTTTGGGAGGATGCTGGTGCTGGTGAGGAGAGCCCCTTTTCCACCCTTCACTGCAGGAAGGGGTTTTGACAGCATGGACTCTTTTAACAAATTGCCTTGGCTCTTTAGTGATGAGAAACTGTGAACTCATCAGAGCTGGGTGGATTTGGGGGTGACTGGGTTTTCGAGGCTGGAGGGTGATAATGGTTTATTGATCTGTTGTTAAGTTATTGGAGCCTTAATGGAGGCAATAAACCAATAGAGCACACAGCTGTCACATGGCTGCATAAGCTGGGAGAGTAATTAAGCAAGCCTGCCTTGGCATGCAGAGGAGGAGGCGGCTTGTGGTGGCCACTTCTATGGTGAACCCTGGGGTGATGGAGCTTTTTTACTTGCTGGCCCTGTGTGGGGATGTTTCATGAGGGATGGAGGATAAACATCAGGATCCCTTTTCTCGAGGGCTCTGCTGATGGCACCTGGGTACCAGTGGGTGCAGAGGTGCATGTGCATGGGGGTCCTGTCTTGCACTGCAGCGGCATTTCCCACTAGGAATTGTGGTTCGTTAGGTATGATATACCATGCTGCTGGTTGGACATGTTCTGCAGGTCCTGTTCTTGCCTCCCAATGAGTATTTGGCTGCAGTTTGTAAGGTTTTGGTGCTCTGTAGACAAAATGAGCCCTTGTTCAGAAGCCCTTGGTACGTGCAAACAGATGTGAAGGTGCAGATCTGAGTGGGAACAAAAGGTCAAAGGGATACAGCATTGTGTAAGGCTGAGGATTTGCTGGCTCGGTGCTGTGTTTCTGTTCTGATAAATCATGTAATCTGGATTCACTGATTTAATAAATGGTGAGGGGGTTTATGCTAAGATGAACTGCTGTTTCCCCTGGTTTCCGTAGGTCCCCTTTGCCTGGGAGTAGGAAGCAAGGCTGATCTGCTAGAGATATTATCTGTTGGTATGGTAATTAGTATCTGCGATTAATCCTGCTCATGCTGGTGGGTTCATCTTCATGTTTGCTTCTGTTGTTCATGTGTAATACAAATTGATGTGAGCTGTTGTTGAAAGCAGATAGATGGAGGTGTCTGTACCAAAGAAGTTTTTGATGACAGGATGGGTAGAGGTGTCCTGGCAGAAGAGGTTGTGGGTCAGGGTGTGTTAAGGCTGGGTGATTCAGTTGCTCTTCAGGGTGCCTGTGCCACCGCTTGTGGCAAGTTTGGGGTCCTGGCTCCAGCACAGTTAAGATGCTGGGAGTATCAACCTGCAACCCTCAGTGGTCAGCCAGGAAATCCTTCTGCTGGCAAGGCATGAATATTGTGAAAAGCTGGAAATACCTATGAAATCCTCCTGACCCTCAATAGCTCCACACTCATTGTTTAAGCAAGTTCATGCTCCATTAAAAACAGTTATTTAATACAATAATCATTCAATTAAAAACCTCTTGAAGCGGCTGCCAGAGCCTATTTGTATCAATACAATATTTTCATTGTAAATAGCTAAGTAAGGACCTGCCAACTGTGATTGTCAAGAGAATGCTACTGAAATGAGTGTTCTGTCTCAGTCAATGGAGCAAGAACTGGGGGCAGCTGCGCTGGACAAGGAGCATCCTTCTGGCCTTTCAAGCTGGGGACATGCTGACCATGGCAGATCTTGCCTCCAGGGATCAGAGGACTGGAGATGGCCTCTCATGGAGGTTAAATGCAGGGCTTTATGTGGAAGTTAAATTATGTTGGAACAGCCTGGGATGGTGATGGGTAGGAGAAGCAAGTCAGGTTAACACTGTTGTCACCATACAGCCAATATGCGATGGAGCTGGGGTGTTTGGTGAGTATGTCTCCAGACACTGGATACCCAGAGAAGTGAAGGGGCACTCTCCAGTATCCCTGCTGTGAGGGCATTTAAAGGCAAGAAACAAAGCCCTTGAGCAGAGCATGTGCAGCTCTGTGCTTGGTCTAAAGAGGCAGTGATGCTATTTCCAGGTGTGTAAGCTCCATGATGAGACTTAACAAAGGGGAAGAAGGAAAGAAGGGAGAATCTGTCCAAATGTCTGCTGTAGGGCTCTCTGTGCTTGATGGGCTTTGATAAAGCTCCCTGACGATGAAGACCACAGCCTCAGCTGGTCAGGGATCTCTGTGCAGTGGGGGAATAAAGCTGGGAAGCTCTGCCTGGAATTCCTGCTGGCACGTTCATAGTCCCACACTCTGCATTTTGCCTCACTGCGTAGGTGCCATCACATAAATATTCCAGTCACTATTGCTTACTGTCAGACCCAATTTAGAAAAGTACCTGTCTGTTACAAATATTTTATAATACTTGAATATGCAATTTATGTAACATGCCCAGCCAAAGAAATCCATTATCTGGGTTTGTCTGATTGAAATTCTGGCATCGTCACAGTAGCAAAAAATTAAATTATTCTAGGAAGTTGCAGTCCATTATGAAGACCTAACTACTCCTTTCTGAAAAAGAGCCAGCGCTCCATCAGTGGTGCCATGGAAAACTGGGCTTCCCCTATTCCAAGCAGCTGGAATTAAGGGCACCTAATGGTTCTGCTGCTCTTACAGGCTGCCATTGAATTCCCATTACTTGTATCTCTGGCTTCAAGTTCATTTACATTTTGCAAAGTTGCCTCTCTTTTACCTTGCTCTGATTAGGTTGGTCTGAAGCAAATTACTGAGCTCATTGATCTGAACAGTTTTCTTTCAATTGGGATGAAACACACCCAGTGTGGGGCCTTGGCAGTAACCATATACCCAGTGCACTCACCAGGGATGTACCCACCAAGCCCTGATTCTGAGCTGCTGATGGAAGGTGGCTGAACAGCATCTGCTGTGTTGCTGTCAGATGCTGTGGCATTGGGTTACTCAGAAACATGGTGTGGCTTATGTGCCTGACTTAGCAACACTCATACCAGCTCAGAAAAGGGTCTTTAGTTCTCATCCCTGGGCTGAAAGCAAGCTGCTTAAATTGAATGAGGCTTAAACCTTTCTATAACACCAGAATAACTTGTGTGGCAAGAAGAGGTTGACTTTGGTTAGGAGAGATTTTGGGAGATGTCTAGCCCAGTCTTCTGCTGAGAGCAGAGGTGGTGTGGGGCAGAGCAAGCTCTTCAGGGCTTTGCCCTGGCCCAAGGATGCTGTAAGAACAAGGCACCACAGGGGGGACCTGATAGCAGGCATGCATCAGTGCTCTATAGTTGGTCTGGAAACACTTTTTGAGTGGGCAGCTGCAAGGGTTAGCTATCAGAAACCTTTGTTTTCATCCGAGCTAAAAAGCTGTGGGGCTTAAAGTGGGAATGCATTCCTGCTGGGAACTACAGCCCTGCAGCTTTAGCCTGGGAGCATCTCCTCAGCTGTGAGAAGGTGCAGTGCTGCAGGAAGGTATTTGCTATTTGAAATTGATGTCCATGCCTGTACTGAAACATGTCTTCAAGAGTGGTTTTGGAGGAAAATCCAGGTCGGGGTATGGCAGAGAGTATTTATTTCCTCTGGGACTTTGTGTGTTACTTGTGGTATATTTTATGGATGGAGTCGGTCCCATATGTCTTGGGGAAGGCGTTTGGCTAAGCAATGTGTTAACAGTTAGTGTGCTAAGGAGCTGTTGTTTGGGTACTTTAGTTTTGACATTTAAATGCATTTTTCAAATACAGTGAGATAAATGTGATGTCACCAGGGAGTCACGAAGGACTCTCAAGCATAAAAGCAGACGGCTGGGTTTTAATCTTTAACAGTGCACTAGCCTCCTGTCCCTGAAGGTCCTTTCAGTAGAAGCTGTGCTGTGCTTTAGGTACCCAGAGCATCAGGGGGTTTATCCACTTATGACACTTTGTGTGAAAGAAAAATGTGTACACTGCAGAAGTGATATTTAGTGCCACTCAGACCTCATCTTGTTTGACCATGGGAAATCTGGAGGCTAAAGGTCTTTGTGGGGTTTGGCAACAGACTGTGGGTCGAACAGAAAATGGGTCTGGACTCAAATCTTTGTTTTTATTAATGTATGACTTCTATAGAATATGGGGGGCTATGGCTTGACTCTGCAAAACATTAACTAGTAGGAGGTAAGAACCCTAGGGGAAACCTGTGAGGAAGCAGTGTGTTAAGAGTGCAGGGATTGAGATTCCACATTTGGAAATAACATGGAACAGTTCTAAAGGTGTTTCTCTAATTGCACAAGCACTAGAGCACGCTTCCCTTTCAACAGGAACAAAGTGACTGCTGCCTCCAAATGACTCAATTCATTATACTGTGCCTTTGGAATACATTTCTTTAAGTTAAGGCAGACCACTTTTAATCTTAGCTCCACCTTTTTAGATTCATGGCACATTATTCAGTTTATAATAATTAGGAGTGTGCAATATCGTGTGTTTAAGAGCTGGAGACAACAATGCCCTGATTTTTCTTATGGGTGGGATAGAACCCTCTGAGCCTTTGCACCTCTTGGGTGGTGGTTGCTCATACAGTGAGGTCTCAAAGACATTTGTGAGCCAAGGGTAACTTGTACCCCAGGAAAGACAAAGAAATGCCCTCCCAAGGGCTATTGCACAGGTATGTGAATGCATGAGAGCAGAGTAACATATCTAAGTATATAAAAAATCATAGGATTAGATTTATAAATAGATAGGAAGTATTTGCTACTAACACTTGGAAACATTGGATTTTTCATTCACACACTTTAGTGTTAGAATTCAGTGGGGGTTTCTCTGCCTGTCCCCAGCTTGCAGAGACGGGAACTGGGGCTGAGGGGAAGGGGATGGACAGGAGGATGGTCACAGGTCCTTTACCAGCGAAGGGCTGGCTTTTATTTTCCAATAGGAAAATAAGTCCCCTGCACCTGGCCCAGGCTTGGCAGCAGGTCAGAGGCTGCTCCCCTAGCAGGGCAGAGAGAGCAGGCGCGCTTGCCTAATACTTGTGAGCTAGCAAGAGATCCCTTGGGGATTCCCAAGTGAGGAAAATGCCAGGGATGGGCTCATAATCCTGGTCTTTACCCTCACTTTTAATCAGTGAAAGAAGCCTGAGAATTGTCTTTGGTGTAACTCAGTGGAGTTCAATGGCTACCCCAGAGACCAATTTGTCCTCATGTCTCATATTCTACCGAGAATTCCCAGTGCTTTCCTTTTAACTATTAATGAAGATCAGGAATTTTTCCACTGGGGGAAATTCACTGTAGAGATGTGGAGGGATCTCCTAAAGTTTACCCTTTGAAAGCTGCA
Organism: Psittacus erithacus; assembly: GCA_009867235.2. Taxonomy (NCBI): domain Eukaryota; kingdom Metazoa; phylum Chordata; class Aves; order Psittaciformes; family Psittacidae; genus Psittacus; species Psittacus erithacus. Next base: position 58,344 of record WYDI02002495.1, read on the forward strand.
AGTGCAGCTGTTTGTATACTCAGTAGGGCATGGATGTATTTGCAAATGTTCAGGGATTTACCTGCATGAACAGAGCTTGTGATAACATTGTGCTGGATGTGTATCAGAGAGGGAATGAGGATTCACTGGGGAGATCCATTCCTGGGCAGGCTGGGAACAATAAAGTCACTGCAGTATATGAGGTGTCTGCAGCATGTGCCTGCAGTAACCTGCCCAACACCAATACTTGCTCCTCTCAATCTGCATCACAGAGACTTAAAGATGAAGGTGAGATTAGTTGGATTGTTCTGGCGCATCACATACATGCTGAGTGTTTTACTTATTTCAATGAGTTTCTTTACATTGACTGTTTCCATTTTGGAAACATCTGTACACTGGTTTTCAGAGGGTTTTATCTTCCGGGAAAGATTACAGATAAACATGAACAGGCTTTTAATTACAAGATACTGATTGTTGGTTTACACAGCAATATTTATTCAGTAAATTGCTAATTAATGCAAAGAAAGCACCATGTGACTTCAAATATTTGCTTCTATTTAGACTACAAAAATTGTTTTTCACAATGATGACAAGAAATGAGATTTGTGAGGGCAGGCAGGACAGTCATTAAATCTTTCAGGTTGGAGAAGACCTTCAAGATAGAGTCCAACTGTTAACCCAGCACTACCAAGTTTCCTGCTAAACCATGTTCCAAGTGCCACATCTACATGTCTTTTGAACACCTTCAGGGATGGTGCCTCTATCACTTCCCTGGGCAGCTTGATCCAGCTTGACAACTCTTTCTGGGTGAAGAAATGTTCCCTAATCTCCAAGTTTTTCTGCTTTCCTTTAGTTCCCTTGAGATGCTTTTGTGGGGAAAAATGGGATAATCCTGGTGGCATCATGGCAGCAATCACCTGTCTTATGTTGGGGAAAAAAGGGATAATCCTGGTGGCATCATGGCAGCAATCACCTGTCTTATGTGTGTGCAGGCAACTGCTGCCTCTGTTTTAAGAGAACAGAATTAACAGATCAAATTCCACAAGTGCTTTTTAAAGCTCCAAGTGACCAGTTGTCACCTCGGTCCCAAATAGCAGCACATGGCTGTGGCAGACTCTATTTCCATGCAGGCTGCCACCAGTTAGCTAAAAAGCACTGGTAAATAATCAGAAGCAAGAAAACTTTCTAATGACTATAGAGAAGATGTTTGATTGTGAGGACAGACAACGAAGTGGTCCCAAAGTGTGTGAGAAGTTTATGGTAATGATAGCCACAGCAAGAAGTTGTAAGAGGTTTATCTGGCTTTGCTCAGTTGACCTGCAGCTGCCCTGTTGGTACAGAGTAATTTATAGACATGCTGAAAAAGCTGGATTTATGCCCTGATCATAGGAGAGAAATGCTAGTACATAAAATTGGTAGTACCTTTTGTAGGTTATACCTAAATCTTTAATTTTTATAGCAGCTAAGAGAAAAATAAGCTTGCATATGGTACACGTAGCATAAACTGACTGTAAATCCTTGCCCTGCAGAGAGGAGCCTGTTGATCCTGTCCAGGCTGTTTGCAAATGTGCTATAGCTGATGGCTGTCACTGTGGCAGAGCTGCAGCTACTGCGTTTCTCCTCATTTCCTTGACAAAACTGGAAATATTGGTGTTGGTTGTGCGATAACAGCCAACAAACCTCTGGTTTGGGGTAACCCGAAATGTCGCATTCGGCTGAGCAGGAGCCTTTGGGGCTCTGAGGATTTACAGAGTGGTTTTGTCTCCTCCTTTTGCAGGAGAAACCATAAAAGAAAAAACCCATTTTCAAACAAAGTCCAATTGAATCCTGAAGATGAACTTAATTTTTTCAGTGCTTTAGCTTCTTAAGGCAGAAATCATCCACTGAGCTCCGGTCCTCCTGACCAGCACCAATCCTGCAGCAATCCCTCTGATTCATCAGTAAATTCCTTATTTGTTGAAGAAATCAACTGAATTGATTCTCTGAAAATGAAACGTGTTTCCAGGCCATGGGGCTGGCTCCTCATCTTCATGGCATCCTGAGCCTGGCAGCAGAATATGATCTAACTGCTCTTTCAAGAGGTTTCAGAATTGGGGATTGGGCTGTAGTGACTTGTACAGATTGTGTCAGACCTTAAGCACTTCCAAACCCCAAAAAGGGTAAAAATAACTATTTAAGGTCCCAAAAGAACTGCTGAATGAATGTGAGGAATTGGATGAGGAATGGGAAAGATGGGAATTAATTCAAAATATGGCAAATGTGTCAAAGAGATTTGGGTTCTTTTCCCTTTTCTGCAATTTTTCCCATTTCCCAGCTATTGCAAGAAGCTGCTGCCAAGCCAAATTACTTCCAAGACATGTGGTAGATGTGGCTCTTAGTGCTCTCAGAGTGGTGCTGCAATGGAGCCATCTCCCTGTGCTGGGTGTGAACCAAACCAGCGCTGAGCCCTTGGCTTCAGAGAAGCACTTTCCAAGGAAATTTGAGAAACACTTGGAATGCCTCTGTCTATTAAAGAATGACATTTAGTGTTGTATTTTGAAATATGTTTAAAGTACCACACAGCATAAAGACCCTAAGGGGACCCATGAGCCAAATGAGATTTCCATGTCAGCACCAGTCATGACCTTTCCTTTACTGCATCTGCTTAAATACAGAAAACATGGTTTTGTTATAAAGTCAAGTCAAAACAGGGATTCAGAGGAAAATATAATATATACTTAGGGCTGCCCTCAGGGACCTTTTTAATGGTTTCATATAAAACAATATTCTGTTTACTGTTAGATATTTCTCTGCTGAGTGCACCCTGCCCTCTCCTCAATGCTCTGAGGTTCCTGAGGTCTCTGGCAGCAGGTCTACAGCAGCCCCTCCACCCCTGCAGTGGGGTCAATGTGCAGGAAGCCACCTTGGCCACATCTTCTGGTGGCAGCCCTGGTTCTGTGCCTTTTGTCTGTAAATTTCTATCAATCATGGGGTGAGCAGGATGTACCATGGTGGAAGATGGTAGCTTGCTCCGAGAGGGTTGCTGAGGGTCTCCATGCAATTCCCACCCTGGCAATGGGATGGGAATGGGTGTGATTCCAGCCCTGGCTCATGGAAAGCATCTGCAGACCTAATGTGGGAAGCTGCCTGATGCACAAGCTGCTGCCCTGAGGTTCCTGCAGGTGGTTTCCTGATGTTTTAGGAGCAAAGAGGCTTAGCAGCAGCCTCAGGTGTGATGCAGCCTCTGCCCTGGGGTCTCTTCCTTGCCTAAGGGGAGGATTTGCCACCCCCCTGCACCAATTTCCTCTGCTCAGATCCAGCTTGCTCCCCAGGGTTAATGCAGGGAAAACCATTTTGGGGAGAAAGAGAGCTTTTCTGAAGCTGAAGTTTGTCAGCCACTGCGAGAAAGGGAAGGCCCTGCCTTTTACAAACTAATGCAAACAAAGTGCTAGTAGTAAAATGCTTGAGCTTGATATCCATAAAATTACTTAGTAAGCACTTTGCCTGAGGCATGAAAGACTGGCACAAAGTCTGTTCCAGGCCATTGAATTCCTGTCAAAAGAAATCCCACACCCATTAATTACCATATGACAGATACAGGGCTTAAAACCAGGAGCACCAGGGCACTGGGGCTCCTCTGTGACTAACGCCACTGTGGCTGTCGCATCCCAGGTACCACGGGATGGAGGCAAACCCTCCTGTGCAGCATTCCCTTCCAGCCTGTCTGGGAATCTTGACAGAACTTGTGCTGTTGGGAGATGGGACCCCAGAGCGTGGAGGCTTTGGTCAGTGAAGGCTGTCTAATGGCTCTGGGCCCCTGCACAGCAGCAGAGTTGCGTCTTTGCCTTCAAACACCTGCATCCTTCCATCCACCTGCATCCTGGATTGCGTATCTGAGCAGCAGCACTGAACCCATCCTGAGTTGTCTGTGTGTGAATCTTGCTTGTGAGCATGATAGTTAGAAGTCTTTTGTATTTCTAATGCTGGCAAGTAAACACAGGGCATGGAAAGAGAAGCCATGTGTTAAGAGACAGGCAAACTAGGTTTTCTGATACTGCAGGGGTTGCTGCTGCCTACCCCAGCATTAGGTATTCCAGCAGCTCCTGGGCACTTGGAAATATCTGCGATGCTTCCCAATTAAAAAACACTTTAGTGGAATGACTCTTTGTCAAAAAGTATGTACCTGCTATGCATTATTCAGCATTATCTCGTTTAAAAACAGTCGTGCAGCTAGGGAGAAGTGACATGGTGTCAGAGGAGAGCACAGGAGATGCCTGTGCATCATGCATAATGAAGGGTAGCCCCACTGTGGGTGCAGCTGCAAGCCAGCAGAAACCCTCTTCAGAGGCAGCACAGCTCATGGTCTTCAGAGAAGCCTAAATTCAGACTTTTAAACTCATCTTAACCACTTCTGTAAGAGCCATCGGTCCCTGGACTTGACACCTCTTGGTTGTCTTTGCTGATGGGCTGCAGAGTGGCTCTGCCCTGCCCAGAGCCTGGATTGTTCTGTTGAGCACAGGGGTGCCAGTTCCTTCAGGTCCAGTCCCCTCTCAGAAGCTGCCTGGAAAATCAGGGTATGCTGCCCCATGGGGTTTTACAGAGATGTTAATACTGAAAATAGCCATGGATGTACTGCTTCTGTTGTTGATGCTGCAGTGAATGAGTCTTGCCAATCTCTGTAATACACTGATCAACTGATGTTTCTGTGAAGATGTGTGCCTGCTCTTAAAACCAGGTAGTTAGAGGTGGGTATGCTGTGAAATGCATTGAAGTTTAGTAAATGATGCATTTAGCTACATGAAGTTTATAAATCATGAATGATTTATTAATTCATAAATAGTCCAAACTCCAAGCACATATCCTTCTGGTTGTTTAGTTCCTTGTAATTTATTGGTTCATTATTATTTCATATGGAAGTTACGTCATCCAAGAAGCAAGAGAAATATTTGCTCCCTGTGCTTTGTTCACACTTCTTAAAGAGCAGAGGAAGCAGAGGTTTGAGGTGCATCCTCCCCATGGGTCTGGCAGCCCTGCCTCTGCCCAGGCTGACAGAGCTGATTTTGGCTGAGATGGAGCCAGAGACACTCATCCTCATTAAGGGTGAAATTCACCCTTTGGAGCTGGGTGGGAGAACAGGAATTCTGTGTGAGATTTATTCTCATGCTTCCTTTTCCTAATAAGTCTCTGCTTTGTGTCCACTCAGAAATGGTCAGGAGCACCCAGAGCCATCTAAGCACAATGTAGGTGGTAAAAGCACCATGAAAAGTGCTCTAGATAGGAAAGGTGGAAGGAAGAAGGCAGAAAATGGACCTTGTGCCCTCTGGATCATGCAGTGTTGCTGAGAGGGGACTGTGCTGCTGTTGCAGCCGAGTGGAGGGGAACTGACACTGGCAATTCTTTCATGTACTGTTAGTGAACAGCCATCAGAAGACATTGACACTAACTGTGGGCCTTTTAAGAGTGTAATGTATTAGCAACTTGTCTCCTTGAAAGCTAATGACAAATGCCTTGTTTAAAAGGAAGATCAAAACATCAAGAAAAATTAGATTAAATGGTTATGAAACTCCCAGTGGAGGACGCATTTCTCAGAAGTATTCCCTGTTGAACCTTGGAAATCTGTAATTATTTCCCCTGCTTACTGCATTAGGGCTGGGGAAGTGTTTGCATTGCTTCAGCATATAGCTGCAACTGTGCTCTGTATGGCACAGCAAGCCCTGCTTGGTGGCACCCTGGTGATGGTGGTGTCTTGGTCGCTTGTAGAGCGCAAAGCAGTGCCCATGGTGGGAGGGTTGGCAGGATGGGGGACAAAGCTGCAGTGGAGGCGCAGGCTGCTGCAGCACAATGGTGCGCAGCCACAGCGGGGCATGATCCCTGCTGCAACTCAGCTGCTCCTATGGGAACAAAACCTAAGTCTCTTGAGTAGCCCATCCATTAAAACAGTGTTTTATATCCAACTCTGTATGAACGGACCTTTGAGTGGGCAGTGCTGCTGCTGCTCCATCAGCAGAAGTTGCTGTGGCTCTTTGCTGCCTCTGAGCAGAGACTGCATTGCCCTGCAGCATTGGGAAAGGGGTTTTCAATAAATAATGAATCAGGGCAAGGGCCTGTTTGGATGGGGCTTGCTGGGTTTGCAGAGGTGTAGGTTGCTCCTAACTGGAGTTGCCCAGGTTTCTGCTCACTATGGTACATCACTTGAATCCACAGTAATGTCTGTGGATATAAATGTAGCCAGTGCTGCAAAAGCCTCTATATCAAAATAGAACACAACAGAAGTTTGTCAGCATCTCACCTTTGCAGATAAAATGGTACATTCCAGACCTCATCCAAAGGAGAAAATTTACATCTTTTTAATGAGTTTCGTTATTGATATGCAGGCACTGGATCTCACTTCTAGTAGCATGCAGTAAAGCGCCCCCAGCCAAACCTCAGAGGACTGACCTATCAACTTTCCCAGTTGCAAATCGGTTTAATATTAAAGAAAGTGTAACAACTTTCCTTCTAATTTTTTGTTAAATACCCAGTTTTGTAGTTGTCTGCTGAAGTAACTGCTGTAACTGTAGTTTAATGCTGAGGTTTTGCACAGAAGTTTGGTGGTGTAACATGATGGCAAAGTCCTTTCCATTGTAGGGAACAGTGGGATGAGGGATGAGTCTGTCTTGCTGAGCGCCATCAGTCTGCTCTGGGCAAAGGATGGAGATCTGCACTAGCTCTGTTACGTTTGTAATCAAAGGCAGCTGAATTAAGCTCTTTCTCTCCTATTTCTATGTACCAGTTTGAAGGGCTCAGATGAAAAGTGTTGCATTACACCAGCACCAATAAGTCACACTATCTATGTTGTGACACACAGAATGTTATTAATTGTCAATCACAAACCACCAGGCTTGTCAAGATGTTCTCTTCTGAACAGGCTGCTTTAGACCTGAAGTGATTTTTAATCAAATGTTAATAACATAGCATCTGTCAGTGGACCATTGGCATCAGACAATAATAAAAAGTTAACATATGACATGGCAAATTCTAATGTTTTCATTTTTACTTCTTTCCAATTATCTGTGGAATTTCTGCCAGAATGAGAAGTGTGCTGACATTATTACATGCAAAACACACTGCTGAAAGATGAACATGTCTATTAAAGTCTGCGTTCCCCATCACGTGAGCTCCCAAAAGCACCTTTTAATCTCCACTCTCGAGACCTTGCTGCCAGAGCTTTCCTGTGCCCAGGAATCACCACTCGCTGCTCCTCTGGTCCCTGCTTTGCCAGAGCCATCGAGAGGGCTCCCTGCATCCTTTCCCCTGCCTGCTCTGCCACCTCTGGACATGATCAGCCTTCACTGGTCATAAAGCCACAGATCTCAGCTATGGGAGCATCCTGGCAAGCCCAAAGGGAGCAGGGAAGAACCTTATGTATCTCTTTGCTGTGGCCAGGGATGCTCTGAGGTGTCATGGTAGCACCTTTACCTCCCCTTGCCATGCTTCCCACCTATATATCCCCAGTCCATGGGGTGGGTATTTGGGCAGGACTGGGGGGGGGGTGGGCATGAGCAGCCTCCCCCTGCCCTCAGCTGCAGAACAAGCAGGAGATGGGGCAGGAATGTCCCTGTCCTAGTGCCTGGGATCACTTTTTACAGTGCATTATTAGCACTAGTAACCCTCAGCAGTGCGTTAATGCAGCTTGAGAAGGGCTGTACTTCTAGCAAATATCTATATGACATTGCGGCTTAGAGTGTTCTACCTGTGCTTGTTAGTGTGCTCCCCCTGGGATGGAGAATGGAGGCACAAAGTGTCTGGCATTTGGGAAAGCTTGGCTGCAGGAAAGCAAGGGAGGAAAAAAGCTGCTCCACAGGGCTGGGATGAAGGTAGGGAATGGAGATGCTGGAGTGCAGGGATGAGAGCACACACAGAGCCAAGGACCTAAATGGGGATGGTGGCATTGGGGCTGGGCTGGCCCTCATGGTCCTTGCCTGCAGCAGCATCCTTCTGGGGTGTGCAGAGTTGCAAAAGCTTTGAAACCCTAACGAGAGAGCTCGGTACAGTGGGGAGTGTGATTATTATTAATGGTTTGTGTTACAGGATAAGCGGTGCATAACAGATCTGCTGCAATATCAAGTCTTCCATCAGAAATTCATCATTTTGAGGACTTTGTCAAAAGTAGGCTGTGTATGCAGTGTATACAAATCTGTATGAGCGTAATGCTATATGGAAGTTCCAAGCACCTGTATATTTAAAATATACTCAATTTCCTTTTCTAAATGCATTGTTTTCACTTGAATACTTCATAACATTCAATGGATTGCAGTTGCTTTGTCTATAGATTCAATTTGTGTCTCTGGACAGAGTTTGAATGGATTTATTATATTGAAATGCAATTTTGCAGACATAACCTTATATCTGACCCGTCATTACTTATAATGCTAAACTTTGATATGTTAATTCTGCCTTATGTTTTTATATATTTTACGACACTTGGCTTAAACATTTTTAATCTACATATTGGTTTACGTCCACCTAAATTATTGTTGCTTCCGGGGACAATGTGCACACAAGATCTGGCAATTCATTACACTAGCCCCGCTTAAATGAATTTCAAAAATTTAATAAAGTTCTCCCCCTCCTTCCATTGTGTTCAAAAGCTTCAGCATAAACACCAGTCCAGTGTTATCAAATCACAGAAGAAGAATAAGGTTAACCTCAAACAGCCTAGCCATACCGCAGACCTAGAGGAATGTCGCCTTTGATTAACGCTCCCCACTAAAGCGCCACGTGCCTTGCTGCCGCCACCGCTGCTTCTGCTCACAGGGGTATTGATTTCCTCCAAGCCATCCCTTCTGCTGGCATCTTCCCTCCGCTAGTTCATCCCCAGGGTGTCAGCGCTGGGCTGACACTGAGGGCTGAGTCAGCCCAGGAGGGATGCAGGGATGTGTCAATCCACTGGTGAGGGTTATCTGTATGGTGGCACTGCTGGTAGTGATCCTATGCCATGACATGGCCCATGAGTGGAGGGAGGATGCTGCTGCCTTTGCTGCCTGCAGACAGTTGCTGATGGAGGCAACCCCTTGCCTGTCTCCAGTTCTGAATATTCAGCAGTTTTGAAAGAGGAGCCAGGGAGCACCTGTGAGAGCTGGATGTGAGGCAGCACCTGATTGTGGGCTCAGCCTTAGGATGTCCCACAGCCCAGGCAGAGCCTATGGAAAGGCCATCTCCTGTCCCCCTGCTGTGCCCAGTCGTGTCCCTCCATCCCTTGGCCTTTTCTCTACAACAATGTCATGAATTTTTCATTCTTGATGAACTTCAAAGTCTTTTAACGACTCTTCATGAAAAAACAGAGGGGCCAAAAGTTGAGCAAAGGGAGATGATTAAAGGACCTTATTAAAAGCAACCTTGTAGAATTCTCCACATGAAAGAGAGCGCCATTATGAGGGCTTATCCTTATAAATGACACTTCGCTTTTGCGAACATGCCGAAACCTGATTAGAGTGACAAGCACTGAGTGATACTGCAAACCTGTTAATAACATGAAAATTAGAAGAGGCTCATGCAAAGAAGGGAGATTAATTTAGCCCGAGTACATCTCGCGCAAATTGCAAAGTTGTGAATATGTTCTCAGATAATGAGCCTTCGCAGTCATCAGCTCACTTGTCATTTTCTGTAATTAATGTTAAGGAAGACTCCTTCCTGATGGTTCGTATTACTCATATACCAAGAAAATTTCTTCAGAGAAATAATTTACATTTATTATCATCGGTCTGTTTGTGTGGTTTATTTCGCTGTGGAGTAATTTATTGCAGCACCGTTTCACTTGCCTTGATTAGTCGCTCGTCAGCCTGAAATGTAATTTTTTTCTCCTGATGGCAACGTCTGAAAATTGACAGTGGTGCAATACTCTTTTTTAATCTGAGGATGTGTTTTCTTAACTTGAATAAACTTTTGGGCCGGAAACAGAAGCTACTCCACAAGTTGAATTACTGTTGGAAACTCAAAGCACTTGGCTAATTCAGGTTCTCAGCCTGCGTGCTAGACTCACCAGTGCTCTCCTGTGTGCTTGTCTGTGTGTATGCACCATATACAAAAGAGTTTATTCCAGGAACAAGCTAGTTATTGGTTTATTGCTTCAACAAGCCTGAAGTCATGTGTGAGATGCTCATTACCTGTACTCTCTGACTTCAGTTAGCATCTGAAGCCAGCGAAAGCAGTATCAAATCGTTATCGTTGCTTTCTTCAGATTTCAGCTCTTGTGTTTTATTTGGTTTATTACCAACATCTTAGTTTTTCCTTATCTTTAAAAAGCAGTTTAATTTTCTGACAGATGCAGCAGTTATTGTTCTTCTTGACACCTTCATGGCTCCTGTCAGAGCCCCTGTTCCTTGTGAACCTAAGGCTGGCTGAGCACACATGATGCTGAACAGCAAACACAGCTCTTCCAGAAGCTTCCTGCCACTGCTGGGAAGCTCAGGGAGCTGGAGGAGCTCTGCTGCCATCTCAAGTGCCAGAGGATGTCCCTTCATTGATGCTGCATCTGCTGCCATTCCTGTCACAGGCTGCCCATGCTTTCCATCGAAGGGACCTGGATCCTCCTGCCACATGCGGTTCACTCACCTTGCTAACCACAGCTTGTGAGACCCTGCAAAGCACCAAACAGAGGAGGGTTTTGTCACCTTCCAGGTGAATATCAAGCATTTCACTGAATTCAAGCCACTGCTGATGTTCTTCGCCATGCCTGCCGGAAGCAGGAGCAGCTCCTAGATCTGAGGAGTAAAACTACAAACTCCTTTTCCTCCCACACAACACAAACATAAGCAGTTAAAGTGAATTACTGACCTCTGAGCTGCAAATGAACCAAACGTTACTGATTAGGGTTTTTAGGCAGAGATAATGATTTTTTTTATTGGAGGCCTTCATTCCAAGCAAGCCTCACAGAACACTATCTGTAGGCAGCGACTGCCTGTGCCAGTTAATGGTAATCCATATTTATAAAACTATAGTCCATCAAAGTGATATGAATATTTTAAAAGCCATGGACAAATCAAATTGTCTTTGTCAAATTGCACACTCTCCACATTGAATATATTTTATGATTCTTCCTAGTACAAGAAGCAATGGGCTCCCTGCACTAGCTGAAAGCTGCCTGCCTAATTTTTGCTTCTGTAAACAGGCAAGTCTCTCTGCTGTTTTAAAGAACTCAATGAGCTGTGGAGATTGACATTTAAGCCATAAAATTGTACTTTATTTGATGAAGTTAACAAATAATGTATGAAGCGGATTTATTTGATGTCTCTGTGAGAACTCGTTGGCTCATCCTTATGGAAACAAATTGACTGTTTTTGAAGGACTTTTTAAAAATGAGGGCAACTCACTTCAGAGGAAAGCCAGGGTTGCTTGGGAAGCACCATGTGGTGCCAGCACATTGCATGGAAGGGAACAAGACCAGACAAGTGAAAGAGGACCTTAATTGGGTTGTAATTCAGGGCAGGCATCCACCAAGCTCTTCTCATCCTCCATGTGATCCATACCTCGTATGACAACAGTACGTGCAACCCGTTCCAGCCCAGCAGCCCCAGCCAAGTGGGCATCCCTGAGATCAGCCCCAGAGCCTGGTGAGGATCTTTGAGTAGCTTCTCCTACCAACAAACAGTCACTGAAATCAGAAGCCTGCTCTGAACCTTGTCACATGTCCATTTTTACCTAGTTCAGCTCTAATACAGGTGACCTCAACACATTCATGACCATGCAAAACCTGGAATGACTGAGGGCTACCGCTATGTGGTTTGTGGCCAGCAGGACATGCACTTCCTTACTGTCCCCAACCCTCCAAAAGGAGATGAAGGGTAGGGTGGGGAGATGCCATGGACCATGCCGAGGGATCCAGCACAGCTCCTCACTGGTAGGTCAGGACCACACCATTGCCTCTGACTGGAGAAACACTCCAAGCTGTGTATTTCTAAGAAGAATGTGCATGGTGCTAGCTGGGACTTGTACTATCAGAAGTGTGTTTTAAATGCTGCTAGATGGTGAACGTTTAAAAGCTTAGAAACACTTCTAAAACATTTCACTGACATTGATGCACATGGCAGCCTTGCAGATGTGCAAGATGGACAGATCCCTTCTGCACAGCACTTGTGAACAAATAAAGACCTTTGCAGGCCTGGGGCTGGCAGCCAATGTGAGGTGGGGAGGTTGTTCCCCAACCCCACTGCCTTAATATGCATCAAAACAGCAACACCGATGGCAGCCACAAATCATGCAGCAGACAGAAGCAAGTGTCGAACGTGGTGCACAGTAACAAATCAAGCAGGGAGCAGCAAGGTAAAGCAGGAGTGCATGAGTGGGGACATGGCGATGAAATCCTGGTAGTGACCGCATTGCAAGTGTCATCCCAGGAAATAAAATGCTGGCGTCGAGGCAGACCTCACCTCTTCTGTCTGAATTTAACGGCAAAAAAGTTTTGCCACATCTATCTTGTGATGTCAGAGAGACAGGCTGATAGCACAGAGACAGCTGAGACAGCGCTAGGCTAGCAGACAAATAAATTTGAGAATCATCTGCATAGAAATGGAAAGCTACTCCATGCTGATGAATAATATAACCCAGTGGCAGCATATAAACACAAAATAACAACGGGCCCAATATAGAGCCCTGGGGAACCTTGGAAACAACTTTACTAATGGAAGATGAAAAATCACCCATCGAAACAAAATGCTGTCTATTTGATAAATAAGATTTGAGCCGACTGAGAGCAGTATCAGATAAGCCAAGCGAGCTGCTCATGTGACGATCTAAGGGGATACCTTGAATAGCAGCATCAAGTGACAAAGACCTAACAGTGTGAGAACAGATCCCAAATTAAGGCTAAAATATGACTCTGTTGGGGTCCCTCATGCTGAAGGAGGCTTGGAAAATTCCCGCTCTGCTGAGTGTGTGCGCAGGCCTGGCTGCCTGTGCTGGGAGCTCTTCTGACTTTTGGCTTCAAGAGGCGAGGAGGAAGCCCTGGACTGTGATCAGACCATCACTACCTGTCCAAACAGCAGAGAGGAACTCTTGTGCTGAGAAAGATAAACTTCCCCTTATCACAGATGCTTCTGCTTTTCTATAGTTTGGCTGCTCCTGTGTTATAGGTAAAAATACGGTGCTGGATGGGGGAATCTCTCCTTGGCTTATTTCCCTTTTGAATTTGAATTTGTTCTCTCCAGTTTTGTGGCAATAATGTGAAACACAGCTGAGAGCCTAGAACTGCAAAAGCATCAAATGGAAAGCCCTGGGAAGCCTTTGCAGGCGTGTTTTAAACAGCGATACACAGTATGTAACTGCAAGAGTGAAGCATCCAGGTGAACAGTTAAGGAGAAAACAAAATGAGTCACTCTGAGCTTCTCCAGTTCCTGGTGTCATGAGGGGTTTGAAAGCTCCCTGCTTGCAGGTGCTGTCCCACTTGATGCCTTGCTGCTGCTCTGCTCTGCTTACACCACCTTTGTAGCACGTGTCATTCAGTCTATCCTAAGCCAGGACTGGTCCCAGTATTAGTTTTCATGGTCTACAACGGAAATTATTCTGTCATAATTCCTGTGGAAAAGAAACCATCTGTCAATAAAAAAAGGAATTTACAAGAGGACAATTCTATCTGTTCACATGCAAAACAGTGACTGTGGTTGGTGATTTGGCTCGCCAGAGCAGCAGCACATGTAACATCCTCACACTGCTGTGGTGTTTCCTGAACCTCCAGACCCCACTCTGTGCAGAATCACATCACACCCATCATGGCTTTGGGATTCCTTTTAGCGTTTGCTGTAAAAAACAAGAGTTGCCAATTCAAAGATGAGTCAAGTCCTTGGTACTTTCCATCGTATCCCCACCATCGTGGTCCCTGGCCTAGCAAGGTGTGGACTGTTTATAAACAATTATATTGTTTGAAAATATGTTAATAATTCTGTCAGATGCATTAACAGCGCCCATTGGTTTCTAACAAATTGACACCTTTTTAGCTGAAAGGAATCCTCATTAGTTTTCATTTTGATGGCTTTTCCTGGAATAACTATAAATTGTGTTTATTTCACATAATTCCTCCTGTCAGTAGTTATAAATAACTAGTTCGTATGGAAATTATGATTCTGGCTTGTATAAGCATGTACCTTAAACATAGCATGCAGCCAAGTAATAAATTGCCTGAGTTTTCACTGATGGACCTTTCTAATTTTAAGAGTGACTAAAAATGTATTTGCTGACAGTCTTCCTATCTTGCTTTTTACCACCTTAAATATCAACAGCTCTATTGTATCAGTCTTTTTTATATAGCATTTTTCATACAGTGCATCTCAAAGCACTTCACTGGGCAATTAATTACCTGGAGGAGAGTGACAGGATGCAGGCAGCGATGACGACCATTATGCAGTCAGCAGCGTTCCCCACTCTGCACTCCGCATTTGCATTGCTGTCATTTAATTTGTGATGGTATTAATGGGAAGAGAGAAGAGGAGTGGGGTTGTGGAAGTGCTCTTGTCTCCACTCCTCCATGATGGGCTGCACAACGCAGCTTGGCACAAGGAAGGACCATCCCAGCATGGGATGAAGTCAGAGGAGGAGGATGCTCGGTGCTGCGGTCCCACCCCATCCCTGACTCCTCAGAGCAAAACCACCAAAGGGATGCTGCTTGTCATCAGGACTCAGATTCCTCCATTGCTGGAGGAAATTCTGGTGTTTCCCATTTTTCTTCTCAAAATCAGAACAAAGCAAAACATTTTAAAACCTCCTATACAATGAAAATGCCTCTTTGGTTTTGCTGGAATCATAGAACAGCTCGGGTTGGAAGGAACCTTCCGTGCTGAAACTCTTCCATTTTTCTTTTGGAGTATAGCTTTCCCATTAGTATTATAAGCATATAAAATATAAATCTATTTTTTTTACGGTAGTAGAGAACCATTAACATCAAGATCTGTAATTTCAATGTAAATACATTTGTTTTCAGTCTTAGCGAACTCATTTTCAATGACTTTCCTTCAGGGTTTCAAAACTAAAACAAAGAAAAAGAGTATTTGAACAACAGAAATTAAATCTTTGCAGGAACGCTGCGTAGCGGCACTTAAGTACAGGCATAATAGAACTAAAAATTGTTTGAAGAATAACTCTTGATATCCTGAACCACCTTCAGAACAAGCGTTTCACTTGTGAAAAATAAGTCAATAACTTTGCACCCTCACAAACATCACCCAAATCAGATTTCTGGTATGTAAAAAATGTACACTGAAATTTGTGCCTCCCCAATTCTTTCAAGTGCCCTTTCCTGCCACTGAAGCACCATTTAGCCGAGCTGTGTAAAATATACCCAATCAATAGCAACATCACTCATATTTTAAAACATTGGAGGAGTTTCTTGAGTCTTTTGCCCATACGTTTTCATTACAGTCGAGTGGATAATTCAGAACAAATTATTTAGACAACATGACTCATCTGGTTTCTTCCCCCCCCACATCTCCTGTCTCCAGGTACGCAATGTGATCCTTCATTGGTTTCTTTAACTCCAGGATTTCTTCACAGAATAATTCCCTCTGAACCAAAAATGTCATTGTCCTGTTGATCAAGGCAAAGGATAACCTATCTTTTATTAACAAGCTAGCTAGTGGTTACAAGTGAACTTGCTTTTGGCCACATATTGACCTGACAAAGAGACCGCATCTCTGAAGCTTATCCACTTTGTGAACAAATCATTTCGTTTAAGACTTTTCCCTTCAGGCTTCCCTTTTTAGGATTAAAAATGGCATTTTTTGCAAAGAAATTCAAAATTTAATTTCAGTAAATATTTCATTAGTCAAGCTTAAATTATTCTTTCTGAGCAAAGAGAACTCAAGTAGTATCAAAGCAAACTTTTGGGTTGAAACCAAGAAACCTTTCATACCACATTTGCCCGGGAGCCTGCTGTTGTCTGGACTTTGCTGACTTCTCCAGGCTGGTTGTGGTGAGGCGCTGAGATCTTTCCAAGCATAAAAACACAAGCAACTGACTGGTGGAGGGCAAATCTGATTGTTCGCTGGGTCCAGAAATGAGTTCATCCCATGACAAGGTTTACGCTATCTTAGCTGCAAAAGATGCTGATTGCCCAGAAAAGCTAAAGCTGGAAGGAAGGGGAGACTGGTGCCATGCTGAAGGTCACTGGTGACCTGACTTACAGCAGCAATCACTGGGTTGTGAGCTCTGTGGAGAGCCTGTCACTGTGGAGCCTCAAGCAACAGCTGAAATGGATCAGTTAATGATAGCTTTCTGGTATGGCTGATTAGGCAAAGGGTCTAATGCCATGTTGCAGCAGTTAATTAAGTACCCATAGTGATGGGAGAGCAGTGGGGCACCCCAGCCATGCTTGGATGCCTGAGCAGAGGCTGATGTGTCTGAGGGACCCCAGCAAAGCGAGCACCCGGAGCTCTGGGGTTTGCTGAGCTCCTGCATTCAAATTGGTCGCTGACAGCTGAGGTATGTGGGCTCAGCATGCAGCCGCTATTCCACTGTCCTGATCTCTCCCAAAAGCACCAGCTGTTGCTGCATCTATCTTTGTGGCCAGCAATCTGCTACCTGATTTGATAGATATCACCCTTCTCAAAGCAGCAGCAGCAGATTTCAACCTGTCCATGGAAAGAGAATGGTAGGGGCAATAAAAGTGTCCCACCTGCCTGCACAGAGGGACCACAAACCCTATTGCTCTCACCCCAGGGCAGCAGTGACCATCCTATCCCCTCTCTGCTATGAGTGGAGCCCTAAACCAATTCCCTTGTTTGCTTGGGCTTCATCTGGGCACTTGGCTAATATAGAACTGCCCATCTTCAGCCTCCATTTCCCTGGTGCTCCCCAGCCAGTGTGCTGTGCTGGTTGGGCATCAGAAAGCATAAGTGGAAAGAGCTCAGAGTTTGGAAAGCTGTCACTGTTCAGCTGGTGGAGATCAGGGGTTTGCATGGAAATCCAGCAGGGATGGATGGGCTAACTCAGTGCGATCGATACCCTTCACACATGGCAGTAGTCCCTGTCACACGCACCAGCCTGGCTTCTCACAGCCGTTTAAGCAGTGGGAGATGTGTGAGAGATGCTTCAAATACAAGTTTGGGCAGTCTTGATGTGCCTCTAGGGATCTGCCTTCCCCTGCCCAGGTCACAAACTGCTCTCCCAAAGAAATGGCTTATTTAGCAGCCAGCAAAGCCCAGGTCAGACAGAAACTCAACCCTGCTCTCAACAGGCTATGCCACCCCCTGTGCCCCTGCAAGCACCGGTACCCTCGGGACAGGATCCTGTAGGTTATGTGGTCTCAACCTGCTCCCCCCACCTTTGCATGGAGAATGCACATGGAAATCTGCAGCGGGTGGAAAACAAAGAGATCCTGCACTTGGAGCCATATGGATCACACGTATATACAATACACAATAAACAACACATCTTTCAGTCTGGGTCTGTTTGAAACCTTCCGACATATGTTCTGCTAACAGTTTAACAAATTGATTGCTAATGTTATCCTCCTCTGAAATCTGGCATAATGTGCAGGAGGGGGAAAAAAAAGCCAAAACAAAAGCATTCCTACCTCAACTGAAATTCACAAGAAAAGCTATTAGAAAAGGCTTCAGGATGCCTGACAGCAGAGAATTTCATGCCAATTTGTGTGCTCATTGGAAAAATCATTTATTAAAAAGAAGATACACCTTCATGTTAGTGAGATCAGGGTGTAAAACTGAGCTGGGTCTCCCACTGCTTCAGCTCTATAACTCAAGTTATATTCATCAGAGGCATATATTTAAATCATAGCTTACTTTGCTTTGTGTTCTGAAATTTATTAGCCTTACTACTTAAATGTTTTATTCATTAGGCCATGTAAATAATGCATGGTTGTTTCCATGGCAATTTAACCCCTTCTCTCCGGGACGCCTGCAGATTTCCCATCTCATGAACCTGCTTAATTGCCACGATCAGATTTGCCATTTTGTCAGCATTGAGGCCATGGCCATTTTTCTCCTTTTTGTGGCAAATTCATTAGGAGGAAACTTTTCCATTGACAAATAAGATGTGTTCAGGCATGAAGAGGGAGGGGAAGGAGCTGTTTGCCAGGTCATTTAGCAGAGTTTAGGCATAGCTGATGTTTCCAGTTTCTGCTCTTTGCAGGGGTTCTGCTGCAGCATCAATCCCTGTGCTGTGGCAGTGGTAGGTCCTCGTATGATGTGGGTCCTCCTCCTCCTACATCCCTGGGCATCATGGTCCTGCATGGACTCCTGGGGACCTCCTCCTGTAGTGATGAGGCATCACTCTGTTCCAAGTGCACAGAGGACAGTGCTGATGATGAGGTTCTTTGGCAGTGCCCAGGACCTGGCTCACTGGGGCTGTCAGCATGGGTCTCCCTGGGGATGTTCCCCCCTGGGCAAGGCAAGTGGCAACACTCGGTCCTGCAGGATACAGCACTCAGGCCCTGGATCTCTGGCCATGTGGATGCCCGCAATGGAGATGCCGGTAGTTGGTGGGAGAGTTTGGTGGCCACTTACCAGCTCACAGGCGCAGGGCAGGCAGGACCCTTCCTCTATTGTGTTCTGCCCATTAAATAGTCACACTCTCTAATGCATGTTAAACAGCTGGTTGGGATGCAGGAGTCTAATTTATGTACCATTTAAAACTATTGTACACACACCACTCTGAGAACAAGGCTCACAATCCTGTCTTATTCCCTCTCTCTTAGTAGCAGGTAACACTCTCCAACACACATTTTAAAAGCCAAAAAAGAGACCCATGATCCACTTAGCAGGAAGGATGGACATAAACTGCTTTGTTCCTGTATCCTTTGGCTTTCACTACCTGGCTGTAACCTAGCCTCTAAAACCTCTAACACTAAACAGGATATCCTCTGGTTCACAGTGATAAAAACTCCTTGTGGTTGTCTTTGGAGTGGTGCACCTGCACTTACACTCCTCTTTATAGGCAGCAGTAACAGGATGATTAGATTTACACCAGCAGTATGCTTGGAGCCCATCCTTCCCCTTCCCTCCACCTTTCCCTGGCTGGGCTTCCCCCAGGTCTGACCCAGAAAACTTCTCCAGGGGTGGGGGATGCTGCATCCCTACATCCACTGCATCCACTGAATCCCTGCTGCTCCTGCATGCCTGACTGCCGCTGCTCCGCAGGCAGTATCTCCAATCCACAGGCCCTGTGCTTAAGGAATAGTTGTCGTCTGCTTGGTGTCATCCTAAGGACTTCCCCTGGGAGCAGCAACTCCTACTTCCCAGCCTTTCATCTGCACCAGAACCCACAGTGACAGAGTGAAGAGGTTTGAGAGCATTCCAGAAGCAGGAGTAGACCTTGGAATAATTTGCATGTGTTTGGCCATAGTCTGAAACCAATTAGGCGCAATTCAGTAAAGACAAGCACAGATTAGTTCTACATGGAAGAGGAAAAATCCAGACAAATGCAGAGTGTGGAATGCTGCTTGAGTCAGCAGAAGCTGGGGAGGATCCAGGGTTCGCAATAACCACTGCATCTGTCAGGAATGTGATGCTCTGCTACAGATCCCATGCTAGGATGTAAGCGGAATGTATCCCACATTTCTATCTTGAGAGAGAATTCAGCTTTACTCCTTATAGGGGAGGGTGGAATCAGCTTTCCCTTTTAGGGGGAAACAGGAAATGGAAGAGAATCCAGAGGCAGCACAAAGCCAGAAGTTTTTGAAAACGCAATGCTTGATGGCAAACTGGTGGGGCTGGAATTACTCAGTGCAGAGCGGAGCAGCTCTGTCCATTGAAGTCTCTGAGTACACCAGAGTTTGAGGCAAAAAGCACAGGTTCTGTTCAAAAAAAAAAAGCTTGTCCTTTTCTTGTATAATGGGAAGGACAGAAATATCGTGCTGACTTTGGAGGAAGGAAAATCTAGGTGGGATGAGGCAGCAACTTCCAAACCATAGGCGAGTTGTACTCAATAGCAGATAACAGGCTATAGATGGTCACTGCAGGGTGTTATACTGGTTAAACATCCGCAAGGAATAGTCCAGGAATAGGTGATCCTGCCTCACCGCAGAGATGGATTAGGTGATCTTCTGAGGTCAGTTCCAGTCATACGAGTCTATAATTCTTTGCATAAAACTATAATGAGTGCCCTCAATTCAGGAAGGCAGCTAGGTGATGTCCTACAAACGCGAAGGTGCACAAAGTAGAGGCCTTTCAGCCAGCAGCTCTGCTAGGACATCTTCAGTCTTTGCCCCACGGGTCAGCAGCAGACAAGGTCGGGTTAGTATTGCTGCTCAGCTGGAGTGTGATCTCCAATTCCATCATTTCTGTTGCTCATTCCAGGGCCTGGTGACACAGCAATCTTCCTTCCCAGAAATTGGGTGCCCAGAATCACCCTCTGTGTTTCTGCCAAAATGCAATGTAAGCCCATGAAGCAAACTTCCCCGGAGCATGGAATAACTACAGGCAGCTTTGACATGCACGTTTGAGCTACAGGCAGCAAATGGATTCAGTCCCATTATTTCACATCTGATTAAGTTTATTTTTAAAACGTAACCATCCTACGAGAATCTTTTCTATGTAAAATGCAGCCAGGAACCAGGTAGAAGTTAGGAGAGAGAAATCATTGAGCTCCACAGATCTGAATAGCTGAGATCAATCACCATGAGCCATGGAGATGAGATTTGGGACAACATCTCCGCACAGGTCTTCAGAGGCTTGTAGATCTGCCCAGCCGTGCTCTCGTCCGTGATGGATGGTAGGAGAGATCTGCTTTTCCTCAGAATTGGCTTTGACTTAATTCACTCTCGGCATGGAAGGAGGGAAACAAAGGATGAACAATCAGATTTCCCATTTAGCACCTGACTCTTCCATCGCTGAGCTCCTCCTGAGCACTGGTGGTCTTCTGTGGCCATGCTGCTGCACAGACATAACCTCTGTGTTATCAGTACCGACAGCAAGGCCAGCTCCTGGGCAGGCAGGCAGGCAAGCAGGCAAGCAGGCAAGCCCACGCCATAGCAGTGGGAGGGCAACAGGCTGCTGGATGATGGGAGCTGCACCCACATCCATCTGGCCGCATGGGGCACACTGAGCTCTACAGCCAGCCTGGTCTTGGCAAGGTCCCAGCCTGTGAGGCCTCACCCATGTCCCCTGAGGTAGCACAGGGAAATCACTGTCCCTCTTCTCCAACATCCAATGTGTTTTCTCTCCTGATAGTTCCAGGAAGGGTCCGCACCTTGCAACCCCTTGCAGTGCATTAATGCTTCATGGTGCCCACCATAGCTAACAGCCCAGCTGCTCCCATGCCCCAGCGCTTGCTTTCTTCCTAAGATGGCTTGCCCAGAAACTCGTTTATCTCTGTTTCCTTTCAGTTGCTTCTATCAGTGTGCCCATCAGCGCCTGGGTGCTGGGGTGAGCTGGTCCCATGGCACCGGGGGGTGTGAGTGCCTGTAGGTGCAGATGCAGCACCATGGTCCATGTCCCTTCAATGGGAGCAGGGTGGTGACACAGTGGCTGTCACTGGGGCCAAGAGGGAGGCAAGCTGTGTGCCATCAGAAAGCCCAGCGAATCCATTAATCTCCCAGAGAACATCGATCTGCCTTTCTAATACCGCAATCAGGTGACTCACAGAACAATTTGCTGAGTGACAACACTCACAAAAGCATCTTCTCTTCCCTCCTGGCTCTCCATAACCAGAAATGTCCTCGACAGCATTTGCTGGGTGCTCAGCGCTAGGGATCCCCCTTCTGCCTGATTTCAAAGCTGCTCAGAGCATGAGGGTTTAACACTGAGGGTGAGTCCTTGGGTTCTACCCTATGTAGAATGAATCCTGCAAAGGGGAACCATCATGACAGCAGCCAATGCCACCTGCAAACAGCATGAGGGTCTCACTGCTGCTCGTGCAAGTGCTGGGCACATCCACGTGCACTAATGCTTGCATATGCTGGCCCACAGCCAGGCTTCCATGGAACATGGTAGGCTAAATACAACGCAGGAAAAGTGCCAACTGAGTTTATTATATTGCAACGTCTGCTCCTGCAGTCTGTCATTTACTTTCTTACCAGCTATTTTCTGTAGAAGTAGGCATGTATTAAGTTTACAGGACATAACAAACCTTGTGATGCCAGGCTGCCAAGGCTGCTATTAGCCGGAGAGCTCCAGCAGCACACAGCATAATTCATGTGATTCAAATGGACGTATTTTATTAACAAGGCCATGCTGATTGCCTGTTAAGTAGCTCTATGTTAATAACCCACTGCAGATGCCCTTCTCGGGGAGCATGTCGCACTTCCACAGCTGCTTCTCTAAGTTTGAGCATCCAAAGACACCGTCTCCCCACCTTGGGAAGCCCTACAATGCTTCCCAAGCCACCATTGCAATGGGTTGAGTGTCCATCACCTTTGGATCTGTCAGGATCCAAGGTGCTGTTTCCTACGCTGTGCCAGGCACAAGCACAGAGAAGGTACTGAGCAGTATTGTTACTTCTCTGCTTTGGAGGCATCCATCCTGAATTCTCTGCCCGAAATATGCGACAGCAGCATCCCTTTATTCTGCCCCTCTGTATGTGACGATGGCACCGGAATCCCGCAGCAGGATCTCGGAGCTGGTGTCCTTGCATGAGCTGTGCTTGGTTCTTGTTCTCCATGTCAGGAGCCGAAACCCTCCCATGAGATTTCATTGCTCCTGCTGGAGCAGAGCATCCGCTGTCCTGCTTCGCTAAGCAGTTCACACCCACAGCTCCCTTCAAATGCTGCTGACAGGTTTGCAATCCTCCTGCTTTGTACTAAATCAGCCTTGGGGAGGACATGAGAAGTGCTGTGTAGTTGTCATGTGCTGCTGGTCCACAGAATTATTTTGGTAGGGGATATCTGGTGCTCCCAAAGGGAAATGGAGTCCTCAGTGGATCCTGGGCTTGTTGTGCTGGTGGGCATTGGCAGTTAACTGAGCAATGCTGCCCGTGCCACCACCTACAAGTCTTGGCTCTGGACCCAGCACATGGGGAG
Organism: Psittacus erithacus; assembly: GCA_009867235.2. Classification (NCBI taxonomy): domain Eukaryota; kingdom Metazoa; phylum Chordata; class Aves; order Psittaciformes; family Psittacidae; genus Psittacus; species Psittacus erithacus. The sequence continues at coordinate 81,241 of WYDI02002495.1, forward strand.
CATTCATGTCTGGGTATCAGGCTTCAGGGAGAAGCAGGCAAAGCATCACCTTCCTTGTAGCACTCACCAAAACACTGGGCTGGATAAGCTCTATTTTGCAATAAGCAATAACCAACCTGCACAGCAACCCCCACGAGGCCTCAGCCATGTTCTCCCATGGGAAAGATGTCAAAGCCCATGAGAGCTGTACAGCCCCATCCCCTCTGGTGAGCCAGCTCTGCTCTTCCACCACCGCGCATGCACCGGCCCCTCTGCCATTGCCATTGTGTTGTTCCCCAGCCTTGGATAGGGAGAATGGACAGGAATTCCACCCCTTGCAGCATACCCAAGGCAGGCAGTGGCAGGTTTTCCTCTTTATCCATGCACCCCAGGGAGCAACTTACTGCTGAACAATTCTTCAAGGCGTTTGAAAAACAAGCAGCCGCAGAAAGGGTTAACAGTTTATTATATTTTTTCTGAGTGATTTTATCACTGTCGTTAGAACATTCATTGAACTAAGTGAGAAATCCATCAAGACGTGACAGCAATGTGCAGACTAATGGCTGTTAGATGGTAATAATTTTTAATATGATTTTTATTTCACTTAATTTCATATGTGCTCGACAAAAGGTCCCGTGTCACTAGGGAGCTATGTGGGACTGGGAATACGCTGATGTGAAGGTCTATTAAACCAAGTGTTTGAAGTATTCTTTTAAGTCCCAACTTCAGAATCCCAGAGAAAACTCTGGCATTTTAACCTTTTTTGGCAAGAAGTCAATGAGACAGCAGGAAAACACAGAGTGCCAGCTCCAAGGGGCGGATCATCCTTATGCGTATGCCGTGTGTTTCTCAGCTCAAACTCATTTCTCCAGGGCTTCTCTGAAATGCCTGATACAAAAACCAGCCGAGTGCTGTGCCCTGGTAACGCGTGTCTGGACATCTACATTAGCTTGTCCATGTTTCAGGAGGTGTGGGACAGGGCCAGCCTCATGAAGGAAGATTCCCTAACACCTTAGGAGGCAGCTCTGCTCAGCAGTCACGACTGTGTTCTGCTGCAGTCAATGGTGGAATATGATGTTTGTAAAGAAGTTTGCGATCAGCTGCTGACAGACAATGCTATAAATTGATAATTAATAATTAATATTACTGGCAATAAGTCCTGCCATAGTCTCAAGGAGCATAAATAGGAAAGGCCACTATGGAAACACCTCAGCATCATCCTCTAAAACTGCACATCAGAGCTGCGTCATAGCTCTTCTCCAAAAGGAAACATCAGAGGAGACTCTAGTGCAGAGGAGAAAGAGCAGAATCCTAGGTTTATAGAATAGTTTGGGTTGGAAGGGACCTTAAAGCTCATTCAGCTCCAACCCCTGCCACAGACAGGGACGCCTTCAACTACAGCAGCTTGCTCCAAGTCCCGTCCAGCCTGGCCTTGAGCACTGCCAGGGATGGGGCAGCCAGTGCCAAAAGCAAAGTCAAACACTTTATTTCTATAATTAATCTAAAAATAAAATTGGGTTAGTTAAGGGCTAAATCCCTGCACACTGAATCCCCAAAGGGTTTCTATTAATTCACTTTTGTACCTTGTTTGTCACTTCTGAGGATAAAGTCTCCCTTGGTCTCGCACAGATGCCTCTCCACATTGGCCAAGGGAGCTTCACTGGAGCCCCGGCAACCATGGGAGGAGAAGTTAATGTAGGTGATGTGCCTGATAAGAGCACAGCAGGACCAGCCCCAGTACATGCACACAGGGAACCCCACAGTGCACCCATGTGCCCTGGAAAGGCCAAGCCCAGCATGTCCGAGCTCCAGAGGCTCCCAATTCATCTGCTGTTTGAAACACAGTATTGCTCTGGTTGCTGTGAATTCGGCAAATCCTCTCATCCATCATCTTAATCCTGGACACTCGGATTCAAAACAGGGAGCATAGACCCAGGAAGACTTTTCCCCACAGATCATGTTGTAATTAATGCTGGGAGACCTGTGAGCACCTTGCACAATGGCAGAGCCTCTCGGTATTAATTGCAAGAACTCAAACATATTGTTGTGCCTTTAAAGCAAAGGGAAGGTGTATGTGCACATGTGCATGCTTGCTTAAGTATATAGTATATAATATTTGTAGTAAGAGTCAAGCATGGAAGCTATACATTTCCCTGATAAATGGGAGGCTTAATAGAAAAGCCTGGGATAGATAGATTTTACACAATATGACACTGGTTAAAGGAAGCAATATCAACCATTGTTTAATGTAATAAAAAGCCAGAGGTGTAAGAAATGATGGTAATTCTATTGTAACTGAACTTGAAGATCCCTGTCAAATATGAGTGTGAATGTGGCAGTTATTTTAGGTATGTTTGTAATCTTTGCAGGCGTTTTGTCAAGGAGGCACTGTGATATTAGTAAGAGTGCACAAAGGCTCGGCAATGGTGTCATGCACAATTAATGTCCCCAGGTAGCAACTCCATTAGTCTTATGAAGTGAGCTCACAAATGGGAATACTAATGGGGACGCGCCTTGGGGCATTTGCTGAGCTTACTGCTAGTTTATTTCATACCCTTTATGCTCAACACAAAATTTACCTAGCCTGGATTTAAAATGTGTCTCATTACACAAGCAGCATCCTTTTACTTCAGTGCTTCCCTTTTAACATGTGAGATTTGCAATTCTAATCATATCAAAACCTGACTACTCTTGCTAAAAGGGAAAAAAAGGGATAAATAAATGGAAAAAACAATCTTACGATAAAGACTGTCTGGGGTTTTAATCTTCCCTGACAGGCTTTTTTCATATGTACATACTGGTAGCTCATGTGTTTCTGGTAAGGAATCAGAGCCACAGGCAGCACAGCCAGAGGTGGCGGATTCGGGGTGCGGGATGCAGAACTCACCTCCAGGTCGTGTGTTTGAATCCCTGTGGAAGGAGGATGCAGGGCAGGGATTCCACATCAATGGAAATGGGGCTGAGGCTGTCTGGAAAGATGCTGCATGTCAGCAGGAAGTGTCCAGTCAGCCCTGCCTGGGGCAAGGTCATTGCCACCATGAGATATGGGGCACAGGGGGGAGTCTCTGCTGTTACCTGTGTGAGCATGCTGATTCCTGTCTTGCTAGCTCCCTTCCTCAGAGCCTGGAAGGAGTGATACCCGCACAGTTAAGATGGTGGTGCTTCCTACCTGCAGAAATTGAACAACTACTTTATTTTAAAGCAAGCAAATCTTCTCAGCAAAGAAGCTTTACTGGAAATAATCTGGAGGGACATCAGAAACGCAAGAGCGACACCTCACCCCTCTCCTGGTTCACTTCCTACCCCTTCTCCTTGGTTTGGTCCCAGGCATGAAGAGCCCTGGGGTTCCCCATCCCTCTGATTCCCAGTGGGCCTGAGTGAGACTGAGCCCCAGAGGGATCTGTGTGCCTGTTTGCAGAGAGGCCCCTGCCCACAGAGCTCCTGGCTGGAATCACATCCCAGAGGAAGAACTGCTATCTTCCTTTCAGAAAATAGAGAAATAACAAGCTTTTCCTACAAAATCCAGAGAATTTGTGTTTAAGTCCTGCTCTGCCACACATCTGCATGCTTGCCCCATCCTTCCCCAGCATCCCTGTGTCCGCACGGAAGTGAAGCATCCTGGTCCCTGCTCAGGCACTCAGTAGCTTCCCCTGCACTCCTGCATCTCCTACTCTGCCACATCACTAAAGTCATGGTCTGTATGCTACAAACCTTGAAGAGCAATAGACCCTGGCAAGGGTGTGATATGGAGCAAACTGCAGCAGCTTAAAAGCTGTGCAGTTTGGAAAGCCAGGCTCTGCAGCCATCTCCCACTTGCCTAGGAAAACAGGCTCCATTCCCAGTACCTAATACCCCCTGATCAATAACCCATGCAGAGCAGTGCCCGGTGGCTGAGCAGCCTTCCTGGAGCCCCCACATCCAGGATGGTCCAGCCCGCAGCTGGGCTGGAGGAGCAGCACCTAACACCAGCTCTTCCAGCACCAAAATGCCAGATGAGCCCTGGACAGATTTATTTCCAAATCCTGACTCAATCACAGTATTGGATTTGTAATCACAGGCTCCAATTTTAGTGGAATAAATATACTAACAAAACTAATAGTTTGTTAGCTGCAAGGTAGGGACAATCAAAGTGTCTGAAGTGAAATACATGGCTCCTCGGGAGAAATCCCTACATGATAAAGACATTTAGAGCTTTATTTTTTTAGATAAATATATAGCGAGGTGTCAAGCTGTTTCCAGAGCATGCCGCTCGCCTGCACTGCATGTGTGTGTATGCACCCAGTGGGGAAGGAGGGTTTGGAAAGTTCGCCAGCATGTAACTGTCTCCAGCCTCTGCACAAGCTGCACTGGGAGAGAACATAAACCAAAATGACTCCTCAGGAGCCCGGAGGAGAAGCAGGAACTGTTTGGTGGAGAATTATAGCTATGGGTGAAATTAGATGTACTCGGAGCCCCAAGGCTGAGAGAAATAAAAAGCATTTTAAATGGAGTGTAGAATTCATATTCCTCAGTCACTTCCAATAAATAAATCCTTGACAATTTTTTCTGTAAACAGTGGTTACACTTTGCTCTATTGTCTCCATGTTGCATATTCCAGACAGGAATATGGGTTCTCCACCCCAGCCAGCATGTGCTCTCCCAGCGCAGTGCAGTGGAATTCTGCATTGAGCCTGTGGCCAGCCATAACAGGATCTTGGAGGCTCAGTGTGCTGGTTGTGGCATTGGGCACCCAACTCCCACTGCAACCCATGTGTTTCAAGTGGCTCCTGGATGTCTGAATCCACATCACCTTGCCTTTCCCACCAGGTTCATGGGATCCTATGGAACTTCCTCATGGCAGGAGCACTGCAAAGCCTCCCTGGCTGGTTAAAGGCAGCACAGGCTGCAAGGTCCCTCTCTCTGGCTGTTCACATTTCCATTTCATGAGCAAATGAAGCATTTTATACTTTACGACTTCCCCACAATGGCAGTCATCCCATTTCACCTGTCTGGGACCAGAGATGATAGAGGGAGAGCAAGAACACTGGGCTGTTGACAGCCAACACTGAGCTCACAGGAGGACACATTCACATTCACTTAACTTGTATCTTTTATTAAGAAGAATAATAACTCTTAGGGCAGTAATAATTGGTCTTCTCCATGGGGCTGTTGAAATGGGAAACAAGCTGGGTGCACCAGTAAGCGAGATGGGGAGTGTGCAGATATGGTTTTAGTTGAGTCCCCTGTGCCTGCCACATTGATGCAAACTGGGGATGCAGCCAGAGCTCCTATGCAGCCCCGGGCAGGAGGTGCTGGTGTGGCACCTACACAAGGGGCTGTGACACTCAGAGAGCTGCCATTGCTTTGGGAGTTTGTCCATGTGAGGTCCCACAAGGATGCAGTGGGCACCCATCCCAGCACTCAGCAGCTCGGGCAGCCCCCAGATGAAAAGCTCCCTGAGCCTCTCCAGAGGGCATTTCAACAGAGAGCAAGAAGCTGTAGTCAGGGTCACCCACGGAAACACTGCGTCCTTGGGTCAAATGCAGGGAATTATGTCTTCAGACCGCGTTATCCATCGGCCAAGAAGCCCTTGGAGAGCCTTTGTGCAAGCAGCCAGGCCTGGACCCCAGGGCTGGGGGTATTCCTGCTCACTGCACCCACCTTTGGAGCAGGTAGGCATTATTTTTACCTAATAATACAAATATTAGGTAAATAAGACCAAGAATAATTGATCTAAACAGCTGAGTACTGCCAACTATGTTCAGAATATCATTTTGCAGAGAACTTTGGTATTCATTTTGACTTGGATATGTTTGAACTTTCCTTTTGAGGGTTTGCCCTGAATCTCATTGGGGAAAGTCTCTTGTCCCTCTCTGAATGGAATACCAAAGGTCAGGTGTTTCTGGTCATCTCAGTGATTATTTACTAATTGCTGCTGCAATAAGAGGACCAAGGGGTTGGAGCCAGGTTCATTGTATCAGAAACTGCATGCCTGTGCCAAATACAGGATCCTTTCCCCCCGAAGCCCTGCAGCCTGCTGAAGAAAGAGGGATTTTGTGCAGTTAATACCACGGAGTCATTTCTGCTGCACTTCAGAGGGTAACTAATACTGCAGCATCGTGATGCAGCTCCCACAACAGGAATCTGAAGAGCTAAGGTGACTACAAGCAGTTCTAAAGGGATCTTGGAAAACAGCAGAACTGCTGGAGGAGGTGATGCAGGTGTGATTCACTTCTCTTTCAGAAAAGAGATTTTCAGATGCTCTAGTAATTTTAAAAGGAAATTAAAACTTCTGCAATATGCTCATTAGACCACAGCTAATGAAAGATTAAGAACTTGAGATGTAGAGACAATGGATTCAGCCCCACGCTCAGTCATTTATTTTTGGCTAATTAAAAGTGTAAGATTTTTCTCTTTATTATGTACTGTTTGCCAAGTTCATTATTTGCTCACCCATAAATCATCATCTCTAGCCAAAGGTAAATTCCCTCTCTGTTGTGAGGCTGTTGTTAGTTTGTGTCACAAGCTCCATGTCTACAGAGCTGCTCCTTCCACCAGTGCTGCCTGGAACTGCAGGACCCCAAGACCTTGTTGGTTCTGCAGGACCTGAAGAAAGAACACGCAAAGCGCTGTTCTTTTCCCTGCTTTGGCCTTCATCTTCCCTGCCTCTCTGAAGTCAGTCTGATCTCTATTAATCTTTCAGCATCATCTGCCATGGTGTTCAGGAATTGCCAGGTGCAAAAGCCTGTTCTTTATCAGAATGTGCCACTGGCAATTTCACATTCAGAGGAGATGGAGAGTGCTGTGATGCCCAGACCATTGAGGCTCATTTGAGAGCATGGGTTAGCCCTGGAGCAGCTGAGTGCCCTGGAAAGGGTGGGAATGATGATCAGACTTGCCTCCACCTTGCCCTGATTTCCAATAGGTCTGCTAGGTATTAAAGCCCAGGAGAAGAAAAGTGCCAGATGAAACCTGTGATGAAGTAGTAGAATCACCTATATCTTTCCTTGTAAACAACTCCCAGAAGTATCATCAGAGCTTTAAATCCATATTCCTTTTACCTCCTTTCAGGTCCTTCCTCCATAGAGCTGTTTACAGTCACCTGGGATTTAAGAAGCAGGAGAAGCATGAAGAACATTTGGCTTCTGCTATGGAGTCACCATTCAGGAAACCTGAAGGAGCCCTGCATGAGGAGTAGTAAGGAATATCTAGTTTGTCCATATAAAATCATTCCTTGACACTGAAGCCTTTCTTTAGGATGATGTGGTGCCATCAAATTTACCAAACTTTTTGTAACTAGCAAGTTATTGAGTGTCACTTTAGTACAGTGCATGTGGAAAACGCATGGAAGGTGCCAAGAATGCTGCATAGTCTTTAACTATTACATTAAGCATCTGCTGCTGCCATTTATGGATCAGATAGCATTTTACTCTTGAGATATTTGATTTTATTACCTTCTAGGGAGAGAGCCAAACAAGTGTTCTTATTGATTTGCACATTAAATATATTAGTAATAAAACAACATCTCTGTAAACCAATTGTAAAATCAATATTAATTGGTACCAAAATATCACAAGTAGTTGAATTACAATTAAAAAGAGTAGCTTTGAACTCTGCCTACCAATCCAGATGTGATGCACACCAAGAGAGGGGCACCAAATCTGAGAACAACAATATTCAGAGCAATTATCAGCTGTTCCAAGTAAAACATGAAGAGATACTTGGACCTGTTTGAGGAGAGCAAGGGTCATTGAGATTCAGTTCATGGACACCAGTTCACTTTGTCTGCACATGTTCAGCTGATTAAATCTTGTGGGAACAGATCCAAACCTTGCTTATGTCTTTGTCTACAGGACAGCTTTGGGTCTTGGAGTCCAAAACAGAGACTACAAAGCATGAGCAGCAGGAGCAAAGAGCTGCTTGGAGGGAGCAGAGCCTGAGGAACATCCTCTGCACCCAACAACTGAGCTCTCACCTGTGTGAATAGAGCCCAGGCAACTCCCAGGCCAGCAGCACATGGAGTTGGTGCCTGTGAGTGCCCAGGTAAGATGTGTATGAGAGGCTTTAGGCTCCAGTGCTCTGCAAGCAAAGATGAGGGGCACTGTCCTGCTCTCAGGAGAGGGCAAAGGAGCACCTCCCATGAATGGTAGCGGCATTGATAGATGTAAGGATCAAAGTTCGTCTGCTGTGTAACAAATACATGTTTGGTGCCTGCTATTTAATGCACTAGTAAGAATAAGACTTGCAACTATTGCCTGGTTCCTTCTAAGCTACAT